>CM048056.1:5517500-5572500 GCA_026259375.1 Verasper variegatus
ATTTTGTCTTTAATTCCACAAGTGCTGCTTTCTTGTCAATACCTGGTGCCTACATTACCCACAATGCAACTCGACCACTGACAGTTTGGTCATAGATGTTGAGCAACGTGGATATTTAAACATTAACCACCAAACTTGTGAAATTAGAATTCAATTGTCAATATCATGTAGAATATACTTTACTTACTTTACTTTGGATACTCTGAGTGCATTGTGCTAACATACAGTGCATGACTATTACTTGTATTGGAGTATTTATTACACTGTTTATTTATTATTAGTATTACACAGGTCTCATGACCATCTAACACTATGTTTGACTCATAGTCTCCTTCTGAAGATGCTTCTCAGTGTATTGATTGTTAGACTATTATTTGATTTAATTTAATGTAGTTCAATTTTATTTGTCTTATGATTGTCTTGATTCCTGGATTCAGGATTTTAAGAAATCATTACAAATTAACTACTATTTTTCTGGTCCAATACATTCTCCTCCAGTTTTACTCTATTGTCCAAACAAATGTAAAATGTGTATTACACTTTTAAATGTGCATGTTGTTGAAACTCCACATTGGATGTTTACGTTTGCAAAATTAATATTCTTTCCATCTTTTATCTTAGATGAACTTAGTAGGATCCTTCTGTAAAGCTGTACACTGTTGCCACAACAAAGCATTTATTATGAAATAAATCAGCTCTACGTGAGCTCTGTGCAGCGTATTTTAATTTACAAGGCTGAAAATATGCTGTATCTCTGTGGGAAAATCAATCACAGCGGATACTGAAATACACCAACAGAAACTGCCTCCGATGTTACACACAGCTCAGTCATAAATCAGAGCCAAGTGTGCTTGTGTCGGCGCTTCATAAACCTGTCAGAAAACGATCAGAGGTGGCATTTGGAGGATGACCTCTAAACTGCATTGCTTACCACTGCACAGTTGATTCGGCATCAGTGTTATTGAAAACATGATATTTTCTACTCAATAGCTGCTTCCTGAGACATTTGAAATGAACTGTGGTCCATTGAAAGTGAGAAGAATTGTTTTTGAAATTATACAGACCTGAAGAGCTCTTTAGAGAAAAGCTCTATTGACTGCCCGACTGTCTGTGAACTTAGTCACCTGAGTAAATATCCTCTGAATACAGAATAGGAGCCAATTCAGGCTTTTACTCAGCCCAGTGATGAGTCCAACACTTCAGCAAACACTGAGGATTGTGCAGAGGATTTGTTTCCTGGTGTTTCAGAGAAGGTGATGTCAGTTTGTACGACTGATGGTCATTTGTGGTTCCCGGAGGAATGACTCTGGGGACTGTTTCTTTCGTGCATTCAGTGTGTAACAGATACATATTTTCAGAACTTACCAGGTAGACCAACTTCCTGGCTCACTTTCTGCCAAGCCCTCTCCTTCTTCACACAGTCTCAGGTTGACTGTATATAGAGATGGATGACACGTCTCCACTTGGTCTGAATATCCAGAAATGAAGCCGGAATATTCCCAGATACAAATGCTGCCATTGAACCACGAGTCTGGGCAGTAGAGCATCAAATAACGTTTAAAACCAAACTTACTGAAGAATGAACAGTGTGATAACAACTATTGAAAATGACAGAAACCATCTCTGAGAAAAATCTCTACTTTGATTGTCCGACATCCACTAACATGGAGGAGGCAAGATTTATTAGCTACACTGCAGCCAACCACCATTAGGCGAACAAGACACTTTGGCTTCACTTATGGGGAGCATGTCGTCCATCTTTATGTCAAAGGTTAATACCCACAGCCGAAAGAATGAATCATCTCTGCTGATATTTGGCAACCAGATGTAGAAATGGTCATAATCTAAATTACTAGAATATATTCATTAAAATGAATAAGATATAAACATGCTGGCTTCTGCTTTTGTGTTGCAACCTGTAGATCTGAATGTTCACAGCTTTGGCTTATTTTCCACACAGAATAAATTGGTTTATGCTGTAGCAGCTGGTTTTAAAACTCATGACATGTTCACGTGTATACACACTGTGTGCATGTGTTTACACCAGGCGCTGGTATCTCAGTGCCCACTGGGCCTTTTGACTTGGCAGTAGCTGACGAGTGGGTGGTTCAGACCCTTTTGGCAAAACAGGATTATCAAAGATACTTTACAGGCATTTCAGTCCCCAGTGTGAAAGCTCAGGCTCCTGCGTGTTAATTGCTGACCTCACTGTGTAATTTCATCCTAACGTGAATGTTTGTCTTTTTTCTCCACAAAAAGAGAAAAGGCCATTTGTGTACAAATACAAGAAAGAGTTGGAATATGCTGTGCCAGCCGACACTTAACCGCTCCTAATTTTGCCACTTTGGTAAACACACCAGACAGCCATGTTTTTACTGTAAATAGGCTCTAAAACAATATAGACTGATTTGAAAATGGCCTGGATAATGACCCTGTTGGCCGAGGGAGTCATGTCGGGCCAAATTGCTGCTTGTGATGGGCTTCAGTCCGCAATTAGGTCAGAATGCAAATGCCTGTATTGTGATTTTGGCCGACGAGTGCAGCTCCAGTCTCTGTGTTTAGAGTGAAACCATACGAGTCAGTGACTCATTGAGGCCCTCTAGTGAAGAGTGAGAGAGAACACCAGGGGGGGCAAGCTCATTCTCAACCTTTCGCCGTTATGAAAACATCTTTATGGCACTGTAATGTGTCGCCATTACAGGCCTTAATGCTTCTGCAGGACGGTGGAGGTTAGAGGGAGTCTTCACCTCAGCCTCACCTTCTTACCTTCCACACACCAACATAAACTCATTCCACCTCCATTTCCTCCTCTTGCTTTTTTCCTCCTCCATCATCTCCCCTTACTTCTGTCCCCCCCCCCCCCCCCTTACCTTTCTCTTCTTATTGATCATCAGCTGATGTTGGGGAAAGAGAGGGGCTGTAATTAAGGAGGCAGACTGGTCCGTCAATTCTGCTCAGCGCTGCATGGCGAGCGCCAGATCAGGCGACGGCCCTAATAGCCCTTCACACTGTAAACAGCACGCACACCTGGACAGCAGCAGACCCCAGGGAGGAACGAGAGAGAGCTGCTGTCGACAGGTTAGCGCTGATGAAGAGGGGAAGTTTTCCCCCACACGTGTTGGGTCCGTATGGAGGATTTACAATGTCTAAATGAAGAGGAGCCAGACAAAGGATTACAGTGAAATACCTACCTTACATGTCAAATATCTTTTTATGTATGCTTTAATTGTATTGTAATTCAATTAAAAACACATCATGTCACAAGCAAATAGTTAAATACTGAGTCTAAAGCACTGTCAATAGTTTTCATGAGGTGGTTTCAAACTTACTTGGACGCATTGTCCAAGTAAAAATGAGAAAATGAGAAAAAAAAGAAAAAGAGCTTAGTGTCACTGACCTAAATCACCATCAGCTACCTAAAATAATTATTCTCCATTTAATACAGACAGTTAAATTAAACAGAAACAATTGACGTTGGAAATTTTGTTGTCTGGGCGTGTTATTCATTAGCAGACAGTCTGTTGTGTAACATAGTGAAGCCTTTACCACTTAAATATGAAACATAAATTGACTAATACACACAGCTAAGACTACATTATCTAAAGTTATAAGGGCACTCAGTAGGTTGCATATCTCTGCCAGGGCCCAAAAGCCCCCTCACAAAACCATACTTACGTTCGCTAGGTTTGCATATAAATCAGTCACCTAAATATGTCATCAAGATCAATGAATTATTCTCTGAGAAATGTATGAAAATGTTAAAAAATGTCCCCCCTCACGATGTTAATGGAAGTGAAAATGATCTGATATGGCTCTGCACCAAAATTAGATGGATTCTTCCCTGACCCATTCTCGGACCTTCCTTGTTTAATCCATCCAGAAGTTTTTGCGTAATCTTTCAAACATAACCTCCATTGTCGGAGATAATGAATACTCTGTCCAGCATATCATCTTCATCATCAACGTCATGGCTGCCAATTTGCTAAGACCCTTCTTTTACAATCCGTCACTTCATTGGCAGATAACCTATAGATTACACTAGATGGCTACTTTCCTCAGTGTCTTGATGCAGCTCTCTGTCCACTATCATCATCAGTTATAACACCTGACAGGGAAGCATCACCAGCTGGAGTATAATAATCTCTCATCTCACGTGTATTTGTTAAGGACAACTTTACTTAAGAAATGATTCTAACAGAAAGACTCGAAGCTTTTCTGATATGTAAAAAATACTCTTTTTACTCCTAAGTAACATTTTTGTGAATGAAACTTGTCGACAAATGCAGCGCAACAGACGGCCTTAGGGGGACATTTCAGGGTCACTCGTGATTTTGACTATGCTGTTAAGACTGAATCGGAAGTGGAGCATTAGTTTACATGTAACATGAAACCAATTCTAGCTTTTCATGGATGTGCTGTTAGAATGGGTGACACAGGATGAAAGAGATATACTGGGATGCTGTGGGAGACATCTTCAGACTGGGGAATGACAATTGCTCATGTTACTCTGTAAACTCTTCTGCGTGAGACATCAGCTGCTGCCTAAGTTCTCCTTTCACCAGCTTCCAGAAAACTTCCATTACAAGATGACAATATGAGTTCACTTTATGCATTATATTTGGGTATTTTGATCTTCCATATGCAGCAGGATCCAGGGTGTGTGTGTAGGTGTGTGTCAGTGTGTGTGTGTAGGTGTGTGTTTGCTGCCTTGTGTGGGGTGTGTATGATTTATGTGCGGGTGACAGGAGCAGCCTTGTGTGCATACTCCTGCTCACTTAAGCTCCGTCTCTGTCTCCGTGTTGGGCCAACGCTGATCTGCGGCTTTTAATCGATAAAACTATCAGAACATCTCCGCCGCTGCCCTCTTGTTGACTCTGCGTGTCTCTTGTCTCTCCTCCAGAGAAAGTCAGTATGCTGTCAGCATTGATCGCCCCCTTCAAGTACATAAGCCCTGGGACCAGCAGCACAGAGGACGAGGACAGTTTAAGTAAGCTGCTGCATCTTTTCTCTCTCTCTCTCTCTCTCTCTCTGTTGGCACGCTGCACTAACTCTCTCGGTGGTCGGCCTAATATGCAAATTATCTTCCTGTCACCCACACAATTCATTATTTGGGGAAATGGGCTATTTGATTGTGCCTGGGTGTCTGTGCGCTAAAGTCTGTGTTATCTTACAAAAGTGAGCTGTTAAATATTACATTTGAGTGTTTGTGATAAATTTGAAATAGATAACTAAATGCACGCCCGCACGCACATCTTTCAACGCTACTATCAGCCCACCAGTGAATACCACAACTTGATCCCAGCCTTCCTTTATCCCACCAGAAATGTAACACGTCACCACTTCCCTGTAACTAGGTTTGAAAAGCGCATCACAGCTTTAGATGCAAGTGTGAAATAAAGCAGACCACAGACATTTCTCTCATTCTTTCTCAGAACGGCTGCCACTCCACGCCATCCCCAACCCCCCTTCCCCCATTACAAATAGGATTGATGTGTTGCCGTGGGCCGGGGGGGACCAATGTTTCCCACTCGTGAAACAGATTCAGAACCAATTTGTAGGCAGATTACGGAACGATTTGGCGGATAACGTCGCCATTTTTAGGGGGATTTGTATTTGGATTTTAAAACACTTAAATATGATAGAGCCCTGTGGTATGAAGTGGGCTGGAATCACGATTGTAAATTTGTTCATTACTATTTCATTGTTTCTCAAGTGGCTCAATCTGCCTTGAGGGATTTTCCTTCATTCATTTTGTTCAGACAGGATAAATGTGATTGTCACATGCTTTTCTTCCTCATTGTGTTTTGAGGTTCTTTTTTTATCACAGCAAATTATACTCTTTTCGCTGTTTTCATTGCAGGTACCAGCAGTGCAGAGGTAAAAGAGAACCGTAACATCGGTAACTTAGAGGATCGCACCATAGGATCTGCAGAGTGCCAGTCGCTTTTCTGCTCCGACTCCACGAGAAGTGGTGGCTCTGGTCTGAAGAGGAAACGGCCGCTGGAGGAAGACAACAATGGCCACTTTTGTCACCTCCGTCTCATCTATAAGAAACTGTCCTGGTCTGAGGCTCCAAAGAACGCTCTGGTGCAGCTGAATGAGCTGCGGCCGGGCCTGCAGTACCGCATGGTGTCGCAGACAGGCCCTGTGCACGCTCCGGTCTTCTCCATTGCTGTGGAGGTGAACGGGCTGACTTTCGAGGGCACGGGCCCCACGAAGAAGAAAGCTAAGATGAGGGCTGCCGAGTTGGCCCTCAAGTCCTTCATCCAGTTCCCCAATGCTCCTCAGGCTCACCTCGCCATGGGAAACATCTCCAACCCTTCAGCCGACTTCACTTCAGATCAAGCAGACATCCCTGACACGCTTTTCAAGGAATTTGAGTCCTCGCCTTGCTCTGATGGCCTCTCGCTCTGCAACTCAGACACTGAGAGCGAGCTGCTATCAAGCGAGCTTCTGAGACATGGACGGTTGCTTCGCCACACCTTGGACCTGATGGTGCAGGCGCAGCAGAGGCTGGGCGGGATTGTTCCAGAGCCCGAGGCCCCCAAGAGTCCTGTGGCTTTGTTAAATGAGCTCCGGCCGGGCCTGCGCTACGCCTGCCTTTCGGAGCGAGCCGAAGGCCGACGGCTGCATAGCTTTGTGATGGCGGTGCGCGTGGACGGGCGGATATTTGAGGGCTGCGGTCGCAGCAAGAAGCTGGCCAAGACCCAGGCGGCCCAGTGTGCTCTTCAGGCCCTCTTCAACATCAGGACGGCCCCTGAGGGGAGAACAGGCCTCAAAGCCAGCAGGAAGACTTGTCCTCATTTACCCCAGGTGAGTACAGACACATCGCCTGCGCCTGTCCTCTGCTAAGCTTCTTTGGCAGCCACTTCACTTCCTACAGGGGCCTGTAATGACCAAAACAGCAGGCATGCAGGGAAAAGGCAAACACCTTCCAACAAGTAATTAAGGACATAGGAGATAAACGAAGTGGGGATGGAAGGAGAGATGGTGAGAGTGCTGATAAAGACATGTGTACGCAAGCTGACATTTACCCTGTCAAAAATAGCACATGTAGTGAAAATACAAATCACAGATTTGAGTGTGGGAGAAGTTGTGTTCTGTGCTCTGCAAAGCCAGAGTGTTGGGTGAACTGTTTGTTGGTCTATTTTAATTGAAAAGCATGTAAATTAAGCTAATCATTGTCCTTGTGCTTCTAACATAAGAGAAATCTGCACCACAACCCTAATGAGATTTTTTTCTCCCACCGTCTCGTGTGTTTGCAGAGCTGTAATTGGCAGAGTTTTGTAATTTTGCAAAAAAACTCCTGTTTCCTCATGTGTGGCATCACAGTGTCTACAAACATTAATTCGATCTGTTGCCCAAAGGAGATAGGGAAGCAAAGAGCGCGCTGACAAACAAACCGCCCAATCCCATGCTCATTTACCCAAATATGTAAATAGCAATCAGAGCGAGGAAACTCATTTTTGAGAAACTTCGGGAAAATTGGAGAGCCTAAAGACACAGCGGCTGGGCTGGCTGGCACTTGTTGACAGCCGTTTAAAACTTCATTTCAGCTGCAGAAGTTCATTGGATGCAAAAACTGCAGTGAGTAGATAGTCACGCCGGTTTTAGTTGTTGACAATTGTTTGCGTTGAGACAAACTTTATATCCCGGCTGGGCTGTGTCCACAATCACTCACTAATCACTATATTGTGAGTTTGCCATTTTGTAGTGCTGTCCGAAAGTTGTTATACCCTATATAGTAGACTCATTGCTTACCACAGCGCATTGTGAAAAGTAGTGTACAACTGTCGACCAGCAATATATATCATTATCCATTGACAGGAAGAAAAGTGGGGGAGAGACGAGAGGGCAGCATGGCTCAGGCTTCTCTCTCTCGTGATTGTACTCCTTCCCATTCCGCTCAAAAATGTGTTAATTAGTGTGAGGATGAAGACTTACAGGTTTGTATCTGCCAGCATTTTCACAGATCGATTATAAGTTTTAGCGTACGTCCTTACTACATCCAATGGTGTAGTGGTTGTTTGCTTTTATGATTGGCAAAAGACAAATCGTCAGCGCCTCAAAGGTTTATTTTTACATTTAAACCTGGTTATTAATTATGCTTTTTGGCTAAAAGTATAAATACTAAATGTAGAGTAAACATATAAAACATCGGTATTGTCCAAAAGTGTTTTTTTTCTTTGGCCGTTGAGCAGAGGGTCTTCACCGAAGTCCATCTGTAGTGAGTAGGGGGTGGTTAATGAGAGGCACAACTGACTGTGAAACTAACGATATTTGCCTCTGCTGTACTAATACAACACTGAATAATGTGTAAACCACCACACTCAAACAAATTAAGCCGTTCCCATCCTCTCCCCAAAGTCTTTCCTTGAAGCTTCCCGTCACCATCTTGTCGTTCTGTGCGTCCTGTAGGGTACATGTCGTATTAATATTCTCTCCCAGCCTCGAAGAAATAAACTGTCGACTGTGTCCTTCCCCCAGAGCACGACATCAACCCAACAAACCTGCACATGTTTGCCCGGGAGAAAACTTTTTCTCTTTCTCCCCACTGCCACGGTGTCTAAGAGGATTTTAAGAGGATTTGCTGCACTCGTTTAGTTCCAGAAAGCACTCGCTTGTGGAATTTCTTGAAAGTCAGCCGCGCCATCTGCCAGGCTCGAGAGGCATTTTTATTTTCATCTGTAAGAGGACAATATGTATACCGGCGTGTAAAAATGCACATGTGACCAGACGTGTGTTTGGGTTCAGGACATGTTACACTCAGCTGCTGTGTCGTGGCGATGTGAAACCTTCCAGCTCACATGCGCTCTCTCTATGTTCAATCCTCTTGCCAAGCACTAATTGCATGGGCAGCGGTTGACTACACTGCAGATGTGACGCGTAAATATTATGGAGGTGAGCCAACGTTCTGCGTGTGTGCCAGCTCCATTTCTCTTCGCCTAGAAATGAATTTCCTCTGGCTCCATACCTGTAGCAGGATTAAGGCTCATTGAGAAGATGTTAATGGGCCCAGGCAGCATTTAGCACAAACCATTTCCTTAAGAAATGAATCGATACTTTGTTTTTATTTGGTTTATGTTGAATTTTACGCACTGATGTTGATATGATTTGAAAAAACAGGAAAGGGAAATTAGGACAGGTTATATGTCTGAAGCTGTTCTTTTAACTTATTCAACTGCCAGGCTAATATCAGTGGTATTGCAAGTTAGGACTATTGTTATTATTAGTGAGTATTAGTTACGACCTAAGAGGTGACAGAATGAAAATAAATCAGGACTCCAGGTTGCTTGTGTCTGTAGCTGCCTGAACGTTAGAGTGATCTGATAAAAACTCTGACGAGAGCGATTTTTCGTTCGTCCTTTATAGTTTAGCGTCGCTTTTTTGTGAAAACAAGAATGATGATCACAATCAATGAAAGAGAAACGGTGTCTGAATATGACCTCTCAAGCTCTGGAAAACACATTTTTGTTTACAGGACATCAACTACATGTGTGCTGAAAGCCGCACATTAGTTTTATAAGATGTACTGTACCTATGTGCTTACTCTATGTGTACAAAACAAACCTTCCTGCAAGCTATAGACACTCTGGGTCATTAAAATGATTCCCTGTAGTGTTGTAGAACTTAAATGCACAACCTGGTGATTGATTGGAGAACCACCAGGTAAACCAGCAGCTGATGTTTAGCTCGGGGTCAGAGGTCTATTAAAATGAATTCAGGGACATAGAGAAGAAGAAAAATGATTCAAGCCTCAAATACAGTGATGGAGACATGGTTGGAGTCATCTCCTTGGGGGGGGGGGGGGGGGGGGGGCGTAAAAATGTGTTCCTGGGCGCCTATTGACCCCTGATTAAACATGGCAGTTCCCGAAGACAACCAGAAATCAACTGCTACTCTCAGGCTGAGGTGGAAACAGTTTGATAGTCAATTAATCGTTTTAAGCCATTTTTAAACAGAAATGTCCAAAAGTCGTCTCGTACCAGGAATGTGAATATTTGCTCGTTGGTGATAAATTCAACATGTTCTCCTGGAATTTAATGGCCACAGGTCAAAGGTCACATTGACCTTATATGAATCTGGAAAACAAATTTATGGAGACGGAAACTGCACTGGTTTAGGATATTGTATTAACTCAGCAGAGTGGAATATGAGCAGTATTAGCTTGACACGCTTGTGTTGAGCTGAACTATATCCAGTCCCACCTATGAAATATTCAAACATTTTGCTGTATTCCTCTCAAAGCTTCCTGGTTTCACATACATACTAAGAAATAATACGAGCAGACTGACAAGTACACATTGACACCTGCTTTATAACTCCCTGCAGTGATATAGCCTATTCCCTCCTGTGGGAATCGACTTTAACAATCACTCCAAGAGAGGAGGTACTGGACCACAGTCTGCTTGACATTAAAGAGCTATTTATCTTCAAGCAAGGACTTAATTTTTTATTCCTTCCTTTAACCTTTATTTATCCAGGGAAATAAAGTGAGAATACGTTCGGCAGAGGTGCCTTGCCTCACATTGACTTCCACTTATACGTCCCTGAGAGATGCTCAGTACAACCACACTCATCTACATTGAGCAGCTCTCTCAGTGTGTCTGGGAATTGATTGCCTTGCACCACAACTTTTTCAGTCTCTCACTAATTGAGCATCCGTGTTGTTTAAATATGTTTATGTGCAAAGTTATGTGCGTCCATTAGAGTGCCCATTGCTGTGTTGGTCTTAAAACAAGATGTGGTTAGGTACATTGTTGGCACATTGATATGTAGAGGCAGTGGAAGGCAGCTGCAGTTTTTTACTAAAAGAAGTACGTCACTCTTTATTTCAAGTTTATTCTAAGGAGCATTGTCACCATAGTAAACCGCACCTGTATAGTGAAGCACACAGGAACCTTTTTTTCCCAGTGTTAAACTAACAAAGTGGATCTGGACATGACCTAAATGCACTTTAGACCATGAGCTTAGATTGTTAGACTAGAGCCCTCGGTTCCTATTAGTAATCAGCCGGTAGGAAACTGTTGTTAAATCCAATCCACAGCTCCCCAGTCACTGGAAACATCCGGCCCTATTAAAGCCTGCACAGTGATGTGAGAAAGTGCCAGAGTAAGCCTGGCACCCATTTTACCAAGTGGAATGATTACCCCACCGCTCAGGCCTTGATTGGCCACTTAATCTCCCGTCGCCGTCTCAACACTCTGCGGTGTTGCCAAGTCAACTGAGCCCGGAGACTTTGTGTGCGGCGGTGTGAAGGCGTCGGCGGGAGTCGGTGGGTCCGTGAGGAAGGACAGTACAGAGGTCAGTGGTCAGGACACCGCGCTCTGCCACCTCGTATTAAGCTCCATTTGAATAGGGAAATGTGATTGATGGCGGAGCTGAATGAGGATTAATGGAGGAGGGAGCGCATGAAAATTTAAGCATATCTGCTTTTTTTCTTTTCTTTTGGACACATAAAGGTACAACTTGATTTTTAAAATGTTCATCATGGCAGCTGATATCAAATGCAACCCCACGTTGTCCTGCACTTGTCTGCGGCTCAGCGTGAATTGATTTAGTTATCTCTAAAAGTGAAGCATCGCAGATAGAGGAGGATACGGGCTGGTCAAGTGGAGTAATTTCCCAGCCTCCGCCGCGGCAAATTGAATATGATTTCAGACACGTGAAGGTGACCCCTGTCAGCCGCCGCGCCGCTCGCAGATTGTTTTCTTTGTCTAATCTCTCCCACTTCTAATCTGTCTCAATATAAACAGCTGTGACAGGCTGATCATTAATTAATATTGCCACAACAAATTAGCGACAACTGACCGAGCGCCGGGTCTGAGATAGAAATCCACCAAGACGAAGAGAAAGAGAGAGAGAGAGAGAGAGAAGGTGTGAATGAGAGAGGAGTTGATTAACAGCGTCAGACACCCTGCAGACGGCGTTACAGCCTCAGCATGTGGACAGTGATGGCGACACATTCACACATGGTGACAGCTACTGCAGCAGGATCAACTGTGACTATCACCATACAGCTGGGGGCGCCGTGTGAACCGCCCCGATAAAACATCTGCATTTATCACTCATCTACTCGCTCAGTCAAATAGAATGTCAAGTTGTCGAGTGTTTATTCAGGCAAGAGGAAATATGTGTTTGTTTGTTTTTAAAGAATCAGCTTGTTAACTGCCTGTCTGCAAATGTGTTGTTTTCTAAAGTAATCAGCAAGTACTTGTATCAACAGATACTTAATCATCAACAGCACTGACCAATCAGGAGAGAGCAGGGGAGGAGCTCATCAATTCACCTGTTGTTGTCCAATAACCTACAAGTACACACAGACAATACTGTACATGTATTGTCCCACAGAATGAATTCAATCTAAGGCGGTTAGGAGGTGCACAGACTGAAAGATAGAGTGAAAGATTTTGATTTGCATTTGAGTAACACACGTGTTGATCGCACAATGTAATGGTGAGTATTGACTCAAAAGAGTTTGTCGCACCTACGTCGCCTGTGGATCTGGTGGTAGAGCCTGTCGTCCTCTAAGCAGGAGGTTGGAGGTTTTCCACATTCCACATGCGTCCTTGGACAAGATACTCAACCTCAAATTGCCCCTGAAGTGCTGCGAATAGACGCGGTATGCATGTGTGTGTAAATGAATGGTAAAAAAAAAGTGCTTTGTGTGATCATCAAGTCTTTTTGATGAGGAAGTTCCCACAAAAACAAAAGAGGAACTATTTAAGTCTTCATGAAGTTAGAACTTGTATTTACTCTTCTTCTATCAAGTAACATTTATTTAAGGAAATTTATACAAATTGATAGAAAATAACTGCTACAAATATACAGTTTATTCTGTATAGGGCCTGTGTGACTCACCATTCAGCCTTTCTCCAGGTTAATGTATTTTTAAATAAGAGAGTCCTTTAATTTTCATTTTAATGTAGGTACATAAGAAAAAAGACACGGCAAATAGAATTTTAGAATATAGGACAGGATGGTGAATATCCCTTATTAATGCCTACCAGCAGTGGATGTTACCGGATGTAAAAGAAAATGGACATTACAGCATAATTATAAATACTAATGAATAAATAAATAGTGTCAGCAGGGGCCGCCGCAAACATCGCCCGCCCCACCATGATATCTATATTTAATGTGTGAAAAGAAAACTTGGTCATCATCCATATTTACAGTCAGCTTATTTATTTTTTTAATTTGCTTATCAAAATGCAATTCCCAGTAAAAGGGGGGAAATTCTATCATTCAGACACACATTGAACAAATCCACTTTTCTTCTTCCAGACTGATGTCTTGAACAGTAAGAGGTAGAAGAGCTGATCTCAGCAGGACTTACAGAGCACACACAGCCTTGTAGATAAATGCTAAACATAATTCTCAGGATCTTATTTTACCATCCTGAGTGAAGGCAGGATTGGTTTAGTCCATACGTCTTGAGCCTGCTGCTCTTTACTCAGAGCAAACACGGATTCTCTAAATAGACAAATGTGGAGCTTTTCCTTATCAACAAAACCCAAAGCTGGAGAACCATCTTTTGACCAAGAGACAATGATTAGATTATCCCTAATAAATATCTGCTTTCTTCCATATCTCAAAACAGATCAAACTGATCCGTGTTAATGGACGGGACGTGCGCCTGAATTTAAAAATAATTCTCAAAAATGCTTTCTGTCACTTTAGTTCTTATCATACTTGTATGTTCATGTTTTCATTTCCATTATGTTTTTGATCACGATTTTATTTTGTTATTTACTCTAAAAATGGGGTCAACATCATGATTGACAGCTGAGACATCATGATTAGTTGAGCCTGCATCGTCGAACCTGGCTACCGTGGCTCCATCCCCCAACCGCCACTACACAGATGGCAGATACGAATGCTGGCTTTATTTCTGGATAGTTGGAGGAAGTGGAGATGTGTCGTCAATCTTGAATTACAGTCCATGGTCCAGATCCAGGTTCTGTTACATTAACAGAAAGGCCGTATCAGGGTTAATGTAAGAAAGAGACGGAGACCTGTGTGTACGATGAATGAACAGTTATGTGCATCACCCTTAAGGTTCGCATCACCAACACCACCAACAGACAGGGGTGAAAACATAACTTCATGGTGGAGCTGATAAGACCCAAGTATTAATAATGATGTTATGTTCTTATGTTGGACTGAGCATCACCGGGTCCTGATATCTGACCTCTGTAAATGAGACCAAACGGGGATTCCTAGTGTGCATTCATAAAGTATCTCATTACAATTTGCCAGTTAGTGTTCAATAGTAATTTGAGCCAAAAGCCAGTGTTTGTATGCCCTTTGAACATCCACCTACATCATCCTGTGGTATTTAAAGAAGCGGCAGCGTGGTGCAGTGGAGATTTGTGTGTGAAATTACCGTACAATAATGTTGCTCCGTCTGAATGGGAGCCTCCCGTACATGCAAAGGTTAGGATCATCCTCAGCTGTCTAATATGTATGCAAAATGTGAGGCTGCAGGCCATTGAATCTAATGTGGCGCGTCAGCGTGCAGCTTTGAGGGGGAAAACCCTTTGGCAGGGAGGAATTTAAATGGGGTTGGTCGGGTCAAGTCACCTTGCGTTTACAGTAAAACGCCCCTGTAATCTATTCCAAAGAAGCGTGGCACTCCAGCCGGCACCCCTGCTCGCCCCGTACAGTGTATCTTTAGCCGCCGCCGCAGCCGCTAAGTCCTCATTGTTTGTGACAGTCCTCTGTTCCTTCTCTCGCTCTCTCTCTCTCTCTCCACCTCACCCCCCTCCACAGCCGCTAGCTGTGAGCCGGAGCATGGCTATAATCATTTCTGAAGAACCTCTCACACTTCATTAAAAGCATAATCAAGTTCATTACAATTTCATAGGCGTTCAGGTACCAAATGGCTGCCGATAAATCACGACTATTGGTCCTGTGTGGCTGGCATGTGTAGGTTTATCTCTGGCTCTCAGGCAGGGGAGGAGAGGACGGAGGAGGAGGAGGAGGAGGGGGGGGAGGAGAGGTCTGGATGTCTGGCCTTTAAATGACCTTCCCGCCGCTGAGCCGTGGACCATCCTGTCACACGTGCCGAATGGAGACGTAGGCATGTCGACAGATGCTGATTTAAACACACGGAGCAGCAGCCACAACAACATGTAATTTATTTACAGCTACATTCAATGTATTGTATTTAATGTTCTTTAAATAGATTATATTTAAAACCTGGAATATTTAACAAGAAGTCGTATGAACAACTGAGAGTAAACACAACTTGATGTACTTGTTTGTGCAATATTGATTAGTTTTATATTATTTTCATATTTTCAAAGACATTTTCTGAATAAATATTATGTCTATTTAAAATGCAAAAATTATATAATAAAGTTTTATTTAGGTTTAGACACAAAAACTACAAGGTCAGTTTTGGAAGAGATCATGGTTCGGGTTGATAACCATGATTTCTTCTAATTGTTTCAAAACAAAATTGGTCATTTTAATTGACATTTGTAGACCAATGACAACACAGGACATTAAATATAACGTTATCTTCAACCATGGATGTGCTGCTGGGCTGAAGAAATGTGGGACGTTCATCCCATGTTGTATTTGTGCTCTGTGCGGTTCAGTGGCCCTCTCCTCATTCAGGTGGCTTCTCACTGTGCTGCAGCTGCACAAGTAAAAACTCCACAGTGAAAAAGAAAATACTGAATCATTCAGTGAATATCAGGTGAATAAATCACGATGCTCTGAACATCAGCTGAAAGTGAGGGTATCAGAATCCAATGTGACAGGGGCGACAGGCCGAGCTCTCGACCTTCCTCAGTTTTACAAAAAATACCGTAACAAGTTCTCACCTAAAAATGTTGAAACTGGTTGATGGAGTGATTTGATCAAGTATAATCTGACAAATATTAAATTTTGCAGTAGATTTGTTGACTTTTGCCTCAGTCTGACGTGTGTTTACTGCTGCGTCACTGTGTTATCATGCAGTTAAAGGCAGAATGTATCATGTTGATATTCTCTGCTGGACTGTGGACTGGAGGATGATCAGGGCTGTTTTTTACACACCTCATATGTTGAAATATCAACTTACATATCTGTCACCTATAGGTTAATCACATTTCATTGTGTTATCTGGAGTGGAATTTAATGCTATTATACATTTGCATATCAAATCATTTTAATATTGTGAAAAATATTGTGAAATTATTTTTTGCCAGAAAATGTGATCTATCGTAGACTCATTTCACAAAAACAAAAAAGTGAGGGCACTGTCACGCATACCAAATTGTGCAGAAGCGAAATTTTGCCCTGCATTTATTTCTAATCTGTGCGAGTGAGGGGGCGAATAAAACATGTGTTTTTTCAGTGTTCAACTTCGGTGAACTTTGACCATTGATACTGGCCAGCATTAATGTGTTTGTAACCTAAAGCTTTTTTTATTTTCGCATATAATAAAAATAGCAACACACAATTTCAAAGGGTCTTATGTGCAGGTTTATTTATCAACCTGATTTCTGTTATTAGAGTTTGGACAAACCTACTGTATGCTAACACTTTCCCCTTGTTTCCAGTCTGTATGCTAAGCTAAGCTAAGCAGTCATCAGATATGAGATTGGCATTTATCATCTTATCTGTGTCTTGCCAAAAAATTGGTGCATTTCCATAAAGGTTGAGCTGCTCCTTTAAAGACACGACGCCTGAGCCCTTCGAGGTTTGCCAGTGAAAAAGATGCACATTAGTCTGCTGCTAAATGTCATTTTTCTCTTTATCACTGTCTCCACATTGCTGCACATCTGCATAAATAAAACCATGAAAGTTTCTCATACGAGCATAATTAGTGGAATACTGGGAATAAATGTAACAACAAGTCATTCATTTTTCTCTCAACTACATTATCCCACATATGAATTGAAAAAAAACAAAAAACAAAACATCTGTTAGCTCTGTCCTGCTCTCGGGGGGGCTCGTGCAACTCGCCTCCCTCGGGGAGACGAAATGGGAGAGGCTGGAATAAGGTGTATGTGTGTGTGTGTGTGTGTGTGTGTGTGTGTGTGTGTGTTGGGGGGGAAGGATGAGAAGCAGGCTGCTGAGGGAGCAAGGGAGGTGAGGATGGATGGAGTGCAGTGGGGGGAAAGAGAGGAAAACCTCAGCGGAACAAAAGACCTTCAGGATTAATTAGGCGTCAGATTGGTTGCAGGGCACGGTGCAGGGGGAGATGGAGGGGGAGTTTAGCATTCTGGGAAGACCTCATGTCCTCGGCCCTCATATTTCAGCCCTGCCTGCCCATGTGTATACAACAGGCAGCTAGTTAAAGGCCTGCGCTGTGCCGCCTGGAACCACTGTCCACTTGGTTATGGATGGAGCTCCCTCTCCATCTTCATGTATTTTTATGTTCCCCCCACTGGGCCACACGAGGAAACACTGGGGTCATATACAGTATAGTATACTATTATGTTTACATGATGGTCTCTGCATGCCGCGTTAGGGCGCTCTGTGCATATTTTGTAAATGTGATCAGGCGCGTGTATATGTGTGTGTGTGTGTGTGTGAAATTGCAGGGTGAAATATTTAACAATACATTTCGTAGTACTCGCTGTGTACAGCTTGTGCTCTGAGTATGAATGCACAACTCAAATAAATGCCTCTACACCCTTATGCCGGCGTATACTTGCTGTTTGACCACGCTAATGCTACCTCCTGGATCGTGAGCACCATTGTTCACGTACTTTCTCAGGTAGTATCAGTGTTACTGGAGGATTCCAGTAGAGGGCACACCACTCAGACGTGTAGAGTGCTGCGCTCTCTTTGACTCAGACCACTCTTTCCGCCACTCCCGGATTTGCGTGCGGTTAACATAAACAAAGATGGCGACACACGAGATCAACATTTGGCTAATGTTAAGATCAGGAAGGAAAAAACGCCAAATGCGGATCATTCGGGACCTGATAACACAGCTTGTGTTCAAATCCCTCCACCATTTCTCACACTGATGAGTCGCGTTCATTTCTGAGGACGTGCACAACCTACGCACAAAACGGCAGCCATCTTGTTAGCATGTACGAGTAGTTAACAGCAAATATATTCCGACCCTGACTAAACTTTCTCTGCTCTTATCAGCTGATTTTCTTTTGTGCGTGTGCGTATGTGTGTGTGTGTGTGTGTGTGTGTGTGTGTGTAACGATGCCTTCCAGAGCAGCCAAATTGCTGATTCAGGTCACAGGCGTCACCTCTAAATTTGTGAGGCAGACCCAAAGCTGCCTGTTAATACCGTCTCCATTGTCATTGTCACAGAGGGATGTTTGGGGGGTGACCTCTGATGGCGCTTCTCCCCCCCTCTGGCACAGGAAGTGCTGAACTCTGCATACAGATGACAGCCGGGGGTTGCCGTGAGTCATAATGTCCTCGCCCGGCGTCGTCTCCTCGCAGAGCACTTAGAGATCAAATGAGAGCCATCCTGGAGGCCAGAGCAAATCGTGCCCTCCGAACATTTGTACCAATCACTCACGCTATCACAGAGGTGGCTCATAACACGCAGCTGACAGATATCTCAGCAGTGTGAACTTTAGAACAAAGTCTTCTGGGTAGATGGGCTGATTAGCCATTCGATTGGCTACACAGAACGGTGATAAAGCTTTGACAGATTGTGTTATATGGTGAGAAGGAAAAAAATCCACAGCTCACAGCATGAATAGTTATCATATGCTTTAGTCGGAGTCTGAAAGGAAAAAGTTTTCACTCCCGGTGACATTTAAGCTTTTAAAGTAAGAAAAAGTTTGACCCATCTTTCGCTGCACTTATCCAACACCTTGGAAAAAGGTAAAAAGATGATGAATTACTAATAGCGGTCACAGAGTTGTCCTCACAGCTGCGTATATATCTTTAACCACCAGTGCAGAATCCACACACTGTGACTTTTAATACACTTTTGTCGCTCGAGCACCTGGTTGTACGTCAGTAGGTACATAACAAATCCATTCCCGCTGCCCTGTTGCCCTGAGAGTCGGCGCCCGCTGCCTCTTCTGTGCAGGATGATGGACCAGCAGTGTTGATCCAGAAATTAAACACCACGGTCGCAGACAGATGCATATAGGTTGACAAGAGGCTGTTTTCTGCACTGAAGGCATAAACAAAAAGTGGCCAGTGGTGCGTGATATAACACGCGTGAGGATGTTTTCAGTGTTACTTTTCAGCCCCTGGAACAGGCTGTCGTGCATTATACTTATTATATAATATGCACAACATAGGATGTGACAGTGAAGGTAAAACCCGGGAGCAAAATAAACAGAAGCCCCCTCCCCAACAGTGATCTGATTTAAACTGGTTTTCACACAACATCAGGGCACAGTGAAAGGAGTGGGTCACAGCTCACTGTGGCAGATGTGTCTTGTTCTGTTACTTCCTGGAATATTTAAAACTCACCCACACGTATTTCGTTGACCATTAACCCGTATGTTGAAAAATTCGACATGCGTTTCCTGTGACTGCTTCTCAACAGACATCATGCGCTCGTAATGTAAGGTTTGTATTAGCAGTCATCAGGGATTAGTTTTCCGTCACTGTAATGGATTTCCGACAAATAGGCTTCAGCAAGGTAACATAATCTTGAATCTTCATGCTGTGAGGCGATAGTGCTCACTCCTGTGCCACCGTGCCACCATAAATTGACACATGTATCTTATTTCTCTGTGTAATCAATGTGGGACATTCTGTTTAAAGTACTTTAGTTAATGTGACGTGTTGGCAACAATGCAGTGCCAGACAGTGTGTACATGCAGCAGTTGTACAACGTTTCTGTGGAAGCTCACTGAGATTCGTCAGGGTGGACCAGTGGACTGTCCACATGAGAGCATGCTGCAGGGATGTTCCGTGACTGAGTTCAGTGGCCACTCACAGACAAGTTATATAATGCGTGACACCTTTCTAGAGTGGTGCAAAAATAGCGTGCAGCTGAAGCTCAATAAAGTGGGGCTGATATCATAGAGTTGCAACAGGAAATATGAACATGAACTTAAGCGCTGTATCACTTCCTGTCAGTTCTTTGAATCCAGCGTGAGAAAGGCTGACTCCGCAACCTACAGTTAAACAAAGTAAACATAAAATGCAAATTGAATGAGACATGATTTCTCAAACAATGCTAACAGTAAAGAAAGATAGAAATACAACTTTAAAGCAAATAAAGCCTTTACAACCTCTTCATCAATGTCAGTTTGGAAATAGATGATTTTCAAAGGAGAACAATTACAGCAGAACATGATCTACCATCAAAACACGCTGCTGTCAATTAATGAAGCCAGTTTCCTTCTTTGCAGTGCATTAATAAATACATGCTTGTATAGCTGCTTGTGACGACTCAGTCTCCTGTGTCACTTTACCTCTGTTTTTCGAATTGCTGCGTGAAATGTCAGTGTTCTGCATTTTGACATTATGTGCTCAGGAGCCTCATTCCCGAGTCTTCCCAAACTCTGATCAGGTGGTACTCAGAGAGGTATGCATGACCGCACACACACTCACACAGACGTATCTGCAAAAGTGTGTACACAGTGCGCTGTCATCTGCAGACACAAAATACTCTTTACCAGGCATCTTCCCCTCTGAGCTGTATTGAAACACATTTACAGCTCCGGGTTGTTTGGATGTGACAGCTTCTTCGAACTCGGAGCCAGGCTGACGTCCTCTGCTTTCTCTCAGTGCCGCTCTCACAGCGTATAACCTCACCAGCGGCAGAGGCGGATGCATCCACAGTTTGTGGAGGTGGAGGAGATGATGATCTCGCTGTCTTAAGGTGAAACCTCTCATTTGTCTCCGTCTCTTCCCGACCGCTCCTCGACTCACTTCCCCAACACGGGAGCACATTACCAGCCACAGGGGAGGACAACATTACATGTACGAGGAATAAAGAAAGTAGCTGGGTGAATCTGTTGTACAACGCTTAGTGGCTGACACGCATTCATTAGAGGAAGTGTCTGACACATCAGAGAGCAGCCGGCAGCGGTGTGTTATTTTCAAAGGGACGCATAGACTTAAAAGTAAAGCATGCACACGCACACGCAGTGGGTATAGACCTTCAGTGTTCTCCTCAGTTCGATATTGACTCTCCTTTCAGTCTATTGTCATGCCTCTTCTGCTCTCCCTGCTGCCCTGCTGCAGGAGCCTATGAAGTATGTGTGCATACGGCCCTTTTTGTGTGTTTGCGTGCGTGTGTGTGCGCACTTCAAAGGTCTGGCATGCAGGAAAGAAAAGGTGACAAAAGAGACCATGTGCATTTGTTACAGTCTACCCGGCTTTCTGCTTACTCTGCAAACGCCACATGATGGAGTTTTTGTAAATGTTAAAAGAGCAGGGGCCACAGACAGATTTTTTTTCTCAGATTTCGCTCAAAAGGCTTTCTCACGCGGTTATTTGCATTCATTTCATCTGCAGGCTGTGAAGTGCATATTGTATATTGTGTCGCACAAGCGGCGTGTGCGCATGTGTGTGTGTGCACAGCAGTTGGCGGTGAGAGGGATTATACACTGTTTAAGCCTCTTCTGTCAGGGGACGTTTGTTAGAAGCCACATTCATCAGTGTAGAAAAGAGCAGCGCTATTTCCTCCACGGAGCAGGTGTACACCTAATAGCAACTGTCTGTAGGATAAACATATCACTGCTGTGGAGTGAATGCCCCACGTGTCCAAAATGTCAAGTGATCAGCACTGAGCAGGAAGTGTGATATCATGCATTTTTACAGGCGTCTGAGTAGGAGACAAATTATGCTTTTTCAGTGTTGTATATGTTTTTTTTGTGTATGTAAAAGTTATACAAAGGCAAAAACCCCAAAAGGTTAAGGGAGCTTCTTTCTCCGAAAGAAAACTGAAGCTCCTGAAACAACTTGTCAGTAATCGTTGTGATGTCACTGGGTTGTGTTGCTACGTGCATATATTGAAGGATGGTAAACTGTGGACATCATGTTGAATTTTTTTCTTTATAGCTGATCCTACAAATAATAGGATCAATGTGTTTTTTTATATCTTTTCTTACTTTGTTGTGACTCTCCAGTTACATTTGATTCAAACCAAAAACGGAGAAAAGCAGAATTCTATCCACCCCTGCCTCCACAAACACACTGAAGGCCCATTAGCTCAAGACAAAGTTAGCTTCGTGTCCCGGCCGCCTCCATTATTTTCACCAATCTCCCTCGTGTCAGTGAGGCGCCCCAAACCAACACAACATTGACATTTCCTTGTTGACTGTTAGGAATTCAAAAAGAGCACCCCGAGCTATGACTCAAATGTCAGCCACTGTGCGGTGGTGGAACCGTATCAGTATGGGATGATGTATGGCTGGCTGTAGGGCCTTTTGGCCTCAGCGGCACCGACAGACATGACACAGAGTCTGGTCCACACTTAGTCACCAGCGGAGGGCACGCTGCTGGATAAATGACTCTTTCAAAAGCCAATGGTCTCGCATATAAAAAAAATAATGGCAGAAAAGGTGAAATAGTAGTTTTCCATACAGAGTCATGAAAATGTATTATTCTTAAAACAGGAACTCAACCAGAGGAAGTAGAGTAGATGCTGTGATTCATCTTTCTTCCAGTGTGCTGAGGTCCATGATAAATATCCTATATTAGTAAATTATTATCTTACTTATTGTACAAACGTCTCTCTGTCTTTCTGAAAGATAAAAGCCTTTGTTTTAGATAAACTAGGTAGGATGAACACAAAGTTTTCTAACTGTTCTCTGCACCATAGACTGTTTGTAAAAAGCTCTACATAGAACATCTAGCACACAATCAATACAAAGTGTCAATATATTATAGAACCGAGGAGGACTCACTGAAGACAAGGAATAATACTGGAGTATCTCCGGAGCATTAACACAGGTCAATAAAACAGCCCATTCCCAACAGGCAGGTTTTAAACTGGCACTGCACTAGTAATAATAATAATGACATCATTTAGTTGTGAATATAATTGTATGCTAGCAGCATAGACATAGTTGGACTAGGGAGCCATATGAAATCACCAGTGTTTCCAACTCGTCCACGTCTCTAATCTCTGCACAGAGAGGGAAGCGGTGCTTGGCAAAAGACGCTCACGGGCGGCGTTCAAAAGGTTGACACCAGGGGTTTGAAGTTTTGCTGATTGCCAGGGTCAAGCCCGCCAAAAGAGCTGCAGCGGTATCTTCAAGAGCAGCAGAGACGGAGGCGCCAGTCGCCGCCGCCGCATCTGGGAGGAGGCCGACACAATCGCCCGACCCCACTGGAGGGAGCGGTGGCGACACATCAGAGGAGACTTGAAAGACAACGCTCGATCCCGCCTTCCTCCCAAATGTTTCAAGCTGTAGCTGTAACCTCTCCACATTCCAGACAGAAATTCTCTGCTGGGAGATTGAGAATAGAGTTAGACTTTGGAAAAAGTCAATGTCCCACACTTATCCACCCTTAGCAGTTTCAGTCCAACAAATTTAACATCCCGTTTACCTGTATTATTTGTTGTTAAAATGACCCTAAACATTTTCAGCAAGACTAAAATAATTTCACTAAGTAATATATTTATAAACATATTTACTGTTAATAAAATAGCCAACACCTTTTCAAAACTGTTAAGAAGCTTTTATCACAGTGAAAACTCACCGTGATGCAGGTTTAAATGAACAAAACCTTACGTTCGCAAATCAATTGTGTAAAGTTTTGCCTGAGTCATTTCAGAATATCCTGATGATGCTCAATGAGAGTTTCTATCAGAGCGGAGGAGACACCTGAGAGACACCTGACAGTGGCTGCTGTCAGTTGGTGGCCAGAGCTCTATCAGGTCTTTGGCTGGCGCTGCTTTCTGCTCCTTCCAGCATGTGTTTACAACAAATCCACACTTGTTTGCCGTGTCTCAGAAACTTGCTAACTTTGGTTGCTGCCGGACAATACTGACCAAATCACAATGATAATCACAAGCCGTTTTCAGACATCAACTCTGGAGGATTTCCGCAGAATTAGGTCTGGGCTGTCTACTCAGTTTGCCTTTCACATGTGAGCTACACAGCAGGAGAAAGGGGTGGCGCTGTAGGCAGACGCAGCACGTGACGTATGAACTCTGCTGTGGAGATCGTGTGTGTTTTCTCTACAGCACTTGACCAAAATCTCTCTCAACATCTCTGTTGGTGTCTTCTTGGTGTGTGGCACCACTTGTTTGTTTTTTCTTTAATTTGTGCGTCTGTCACGTGTGAGACGCATCATCAATGTGCACACTCACCGGCGGTGAACCCTCTGGAGGATCTCCTGCTGTTTTCCTCCGGACTTCCTGCACAGTCTTTACTCGGAGTCCACATAAGTCCGGAGGTTCATACTCTGACTTCTGTGATCCCACATACAGCCCCTCCAGAGAGTTCAGTGCATGTCTGAAAGCAGCTACTGTAATAAAAGACAACAACTAACAATTACAAGGAACCAGTAAGAATTTAACCATGGTATACCATGTTACTGATAACCCTATCCTTTACATTATTCCACTCCTCACTGATATTACAGCTGGGGGAATCCCCTTCATCACTACCGAGGAATAAAACACTCCTTTCATGGCATTTCTCACCTTATATTAAGTTTGATTTGGGCCACAAAACTGCAGATGATTAATGACACAAATTATTTTGTATATTTTTTATATTCTTGTTCATTAGTTTCTGTTTTTAATACAATGGTAATTGCTTTTAAATGAGAGACAACTCCAGGGTGGAAGAAACACACTGCCAATCATCTGCTGAAAATAAGAAAAAACATCCCGACAGCTCTGATGAAGCCGGTGTGTCTCATCCTCATCCTGAAAACAGCCTCTCTGTCACACATGATAGATTCCACTGTACCAACCTGGAATCTACAGCACGCGCAACGGCTCACTTGACTAATGTGTAGGAAAAACACTGCATATTAATTACCATCCCGATTGATCCTGTCGAGATTTAAATAATAAATGAAGCCAGCGCTGCTATGTGTAAGTTGCACACTGTCATTTATGTTGCTGCTGCTGTGTGACGGCTGCAGGTGTTTAATGAACCACTTGTTGGTAACAAACAGGAAACCAGCAGTGACATTTCCTCCTGGATTACGTTCAGTAATGTTTGTACTGGAGAGACTCATTGATCATTTCTGTCACAGACTCTGTCATAAATCATCTCAAATCAGCTCTAATTCCACTCGGTATAATGCGTTGCAGTACCAAACATTGTGCTTTTACTTTGTTGACAAATTGCTCAAGAGGAAAGGATTCTATAAATGTCGTTGGCACAGCGGCGATCACCACCTGCGATTCCCGTGAATGTCAGTCTGATATGGTGAAATAGACATTGATGCCTTCAGGCCAGTTTTGGCTCGTTGGCGACCAGTTGGTGACCATTGCAGTTATTTATCCAAAGATGTAAAAGAAGACATGTTAGAGAGAACACTTCTGCAAATGGGGGGGGGGGCAGTATTTTGTACTGTTGTGTATTGTCTCTTACATTTCATAAAAACAATTAAATAACAATAGAATAGTCATACTGTGGTTGTGAAATTGTAGAGAGCAATGTAAGAGTGAAGATGCATGAACGCTTGTGTAATTATAGACGTGTGTGTGAATGTGCCTCCATCACCACATCATGCAGCGTACAGCATGTAGCATGTACTCTGTCACCTGTATGTGCAGTACTTTACTGGTGTGAGATGGAGCCAGAAAGTGTGTCTCGGGTTGTCTCACCACGCCGCCTGTGTGTGAGCTGCCAGCTGTGGATATATACGACTGTGAAATAATACAACAACACCTCGGTGATGGCATTAATGAGGTCTGGAGAAGGCGTCTATGTTGCGGTGCGTGCTACTCTTTAGAATGACAACACACATATATACACACACAGGTACCTGCAGGCACTTTACCAGGAAACTGGAACACTATTTTGGCAAGAAATACTAAGAGCTGCCACAGAAATCATCAGCATTGACAGCTTGGCTTTAGTGCCAGTGCTAAATCACGTCGGCGATCAAGTCGACAAGGCAAACAGAAGGAAATTCTCCAGTGTCTATCGGTGTTGAGTGTTCAGTGGCGTTCACGAGGGCTCGTCAGCGAGTGCAGAAGTGGCTAATAAACATCATCGGCAGCCGTTCAATGCCACCGTCTTAAATTATTCCTGACTTCAGTGTGCGATGTCTGTATAAATAGTTCCCTCCTGAATGACACAGCACAGTTGGATCCCTCGGTCGGCCTGTCTGCGGAATCACAAGCAGATTAATGGAAGTTGTTTGAACAGCCTTCAGGGGCCTTTGGAGTGGCCTCCTCCTCCTCCTCCATCCTCTCTTAGTCAGCTACGCACTGTAGATGATAGACTCTTGTTAAATCCTCATCGCTGACCCTCTCATTTCGCCCCGTCTCTTTTCCTCGTGGCCTCTGAGTGCCTGGCTCTCACCCGCTCCTCTCTCTCCCTCTTCTCTCTCGGTGGTAGGTCATATTATCTTTTCGCAGGAGTCCCTCTGCTGGCCTTTGGTGCATAATGTATAAAGCCGCTGGTGTGTGTTTTACACCGTGCCTGACATTATTAAGTCGTTTCAGGCATATCACTGCTTTTATCTCCGCTGTGGAGGTTAATCAGAGGGGATTTATACCGAAACGACTCAGACGTACTCCAGACGTTTTTTTTCTCTTTCTCTCTTTCACCTCTGCCTTGTGCATATTTTAAAAACAGAATCAGGAGGAGGGTGTTAGTCTAGCCTTGAATACAAACTGCTTAGTAAAGCAAATGTGTCGTAAATTAATCTTTTAAATGACAGAAATCCACTAACGCAAGAGACTCTGGCGTGTGGGATTTCAAATCTCAAGAAAAAAACACTTGCCACTGCGTGAATAATGCAACATAATTGCATTTGTAATTACAGTAATCGAATAGAAAAATGCAATGGGGGTGCGGCGTATAGCTCACCTGGTCTGCATATCTTCCCCCATTCTCTCTGCCCCCCTTTCAACACCAGTTTTTCTCTGTCCTACCCAATAAAGGCCATAAAAGCCCATTAAAATATACTCTTTTTTTATGTTCATGTGGGATAATGCTTTTGTTAAGCAAAACCTAAAAGAAGATAAAATTCTTAGGACCAGATTTACTGCTAATTTCTCACCTGTTTTTCAGGAGCAGATTCAACATATTCTTCTCAAAACATGCGTCGCAGGTCAAACGTAACTGAATTCAGCTTAGTAACTCTTCTACATGCCGACGAGGACACTTTCGTCCCTGATCTCACCTGTGAATTTGTCTCATATCTGACACTGCAGATTAACATTTGCCCCTGTGGCTAATGTCTGATTTTTAAAAATCAGTGGAATAAACACTGTAATGATACTGTCGTCCTCTGGAGGCAGAGAAAAGTCATTCAGAGGGGAACTGGCGAGGGACGGATTCCAGGTGACAACAGCACCAAACATGGCGCTACAGATGGGCCAGGCCCTGATAGTGTCGATGTTGTCGAAACTGGCTGAGCTTGTTTGATCAGATGAAGAGAATTTAGACTGATAATGAGTTTTAGAGTCAGTCGCGCTTAACATCTGTGGTTGGTGGTTATGATTCAGTGGCTTCAGCTCGTTTTGGCTTGAATGTTGGGGTCTCATTTCCCAAATTAATGTTTGGATTTAGGCTTAAGAGCATTAGTGGCTTTGAGCAGATGTAACCAATCAGCAGGCATATGAAGTAAGCTGTGACCAAAGTTTGGGTCTTACTGATTTATTTGAGTTTGATGTTTTCCGTGAATTACTGAGCGTGCGCTAAAACATATGTTCTCTGCACAGATAAAACATCTGTCTGTCACTGGCAGTGTTTTTTTTTTTGTTTGAAAAGTGTGACAGTGACAAGCTGACAACCGGCTATAGTTATTTCTACAGGATTTTCCTGATAGGAGTCTAACATGTGGGTATTAAAGGTGTTCACATGAGCCTGAAATCAGAATCGGCTTCTCTAACAAGACTCCAGCATCAGCAGGCCAATATGGTGATATGTACCCTGATGTTTACCATGTTCATCCTATATTCACTCTGGCATGTTAGCATGCTGACAATAGATAATTAGTGCTAACACAGCTTACAGCCAAGGCTGATGAATATGGACGACTTCGCATCATAGAAATATCGAGGAGCCAAAATAACTATAAGGCTGCATAGTGGGGTGTGAGTTCCCATCAATGCACGTGCTCGACAAATTGCGAATCAGTCTCACTTGTAAATCCTGGCACTTCACCCTGATTTTACTGTTTATCATCAAATAACTAATTAAAACTAAATTTACCAGAAAAAATTGAATGTCATACCTCCAGCAAGGCCCGCCCCCCCTTAGGTATACACATTTCAATTCAGTGGATCTGGATTTGTATTTGGATCTTGCACACATTCATAAATACCAGTCCCCTAAATATGCCTGACTTTTGATGACAAACAAACACCCTATCTCACCATGTTAAAGCAAATGAAAAAAACATTCCTGGATTCACTTGACTTTTTTCCATGACCCATCCACTAACATGGAGAAGACAGGGTTTACGTCCTATACTGCAGAACAGCCACCAGGGGGCAAATTAATGCTTTGGGGTCTCTTTTGTGGAGCCGTCATGTCGTCCATCTTTATATACAGTCTATAGACTGATGGGAAAGATTTTGTAGGTATTTGTTTTACCCAGATTTTGACCTGATGATGTCACATAAAGGAGAGTCAGCAAACTTAACCTACAGCAAAGATAACAATTCAAAGTGAGGGGGACATGAAGGTTTTAACCACATTTCATGACAATCCATCAAATTTTTATTCTCATGACGAGCATGGCTACAAATCTAGTTGTTGTATATTCCAAGCTGGGTGGGGCTTTTTTTATCGGGTATTTCTCTGCACAGATTGAATGTTTCCTTGCAGAAGAACTGGGCCACAGGGATTGATTGTGGCCCCAAGTGGAGAATGAGAAAGAAATAATGATCCGCTTCTATTTTTAGCCTCATCACTAGGAAGTGGTGTCCTTGCTTTTTTGGGTGAGCCTGTCATCCATTGTGGTAGCTCATCCTTGACTCTGATCCTCACCACGTGTACCGGGCTTATCATCTCGGTTCCCACCTTTTCAAGCCTAACGAGGAATCTCTGCTTGAGCTCTGCTTTGCTGTCGGAAACCTGTGGCGCGGCGTCCTGTCTCCTTCCACTCTCACCCGCACCAGGGAGAGTTTGTGACGCGAGCTGTGGCGAAGACAGATCAATTGCACAATCTCTGCCACTCGCGCCCTCGCTGCCGCTCCTTCATGTGGCTTTGTTCTCGCTCGCCAACATCAAGCATGTGGTTTGAAAGGGAAAAAAACCTCTTTCATCCTTCTCATGATGACGACGGCCAGTATGGTGCAGCCCGGCCACCTGATCTGACTGGCAAAGCCCCGCTGTTCAGGCAAAAGAATTTGACACACAAGCACGCGCACACACCACATACACAAACACTGAGAGGAATCTGCTCCACAGGCTGCAGGGCCATCTGGCCATCACATGAGCAAAGGTTGAATGTAGTTCGAGGCGAGGGGCTGGAGGGTTTCACAGCGCTCTCCAAATTTGTGCACAGTTCAACTTCTCTGGGTGACACTTTGTTGTGATCACGTGACACAACAGCATCTTGTACTGTCAATAAAAGGCGACACAACAGATCAAACGCTGAAAAGCGATCCGAACAGCAACAGCACTGACATATATATGTGTTTCTTTCTTTTGTGTCCTCTTGTGGTAACAGATCTAGAGGACAGCAAGAGAAGGAGCAAAATGTTTTAGGAGTGAGTGAGATGCTACGTGTCATACGGGGAACAAACAAGAGCTAAGTCTGTCTCGCTGTGAGGTGTCGAGCATTTTTGAGAATCTAAAAAGCCCCCAGAGGCAACGCCTCCACCACATGAATAGATATCTATTTTCAAAAGCCTCATGCTTGGTGGCGGGCGAGGGCTGGAGAGAAGGATGGGTGGGCTAGTGATGGTGGCGGCGGTGGTGGAGGGGGAAAGATATCTAGGCAGAGGGCAGACACTATTAAAACTCGGGAGAATGAATTGTTAAATACCTCTATAAAGAAATATAAGACTTGGCCCCCGTTTTTATGCTGCCTGGGCAGCTCTGCAGGCGGGTGATAAGGTGGTGAGGGTGGTGGGTCGAAGTGCACGCGCGCGTGTGTTTTTTCCTGAGGGTGGGTTAAAATCCAGCTCTCTTCCACCCCCAACACGAACAGTGATGTTCATCAAGGAGCGACACACGTGAACTTGCACAACCCAGCTGCCTCAGTTTAACTCTCCATGTTTCTCCAGGTTAACTGAGGTATGATGTGTGCATATGGAGAACGTTATAGAAAGCTTAAAAATACAACCAGCGATGAATCTGGAGTGATCGTTACCCTTTGGGGCTTTGGCGCCAAACCGATAAATTATACAATTGAGCTTCTTTTTTTCTCTCACAACACACAGAACACATACACACACACTCATACCATCACCTCTGCCAGCATGCACAGACTTCTAGGTCAGGCAGCAGCGGAGAAAATTTCCCTGATGACATTTTGTGTTTCATGCTCAATATCGACGCAAGAGGAAAGGCAGCGGGAGGATTGCTGGTGACATTCTGCGTTACCGTGGAGGGAGATGCCAAACTGTACACGTGCACAAGCAGTTGGGAAAAGGCGGTGGAGGGAAGACGAGGTAGAGAGGGAGTGGCGCATGGATGGATGGACAGATAAAGAAAATAGGCCTGCAATGTATTGAAGATTCTTATCGTTGTTCTTCTGCACTCGCAGTTTCTCAAAAATATTTTTTTACAACCAGAACAGCTTTTTACTCCCATTTTTTTAACTTTTAACTGAAAGCAGCTAAAATCTGTATTTTATATTTACAATGAATCTCAAGACTAGGTGGATACACAAGCTCCCCAAACTCTGCAGCAGGTCCTCTCAGCTCTGTGGAGCTTTATAGCTTCTTTCAGCTTCTTGTTTTGGTTTTCCCGCAGCCAGCCAATGTTAAAAAAGTTGCCAGTTAGGGTGTGTCCCCCTCCCCTGTTCTTTTATAGTATATTGCACTGACCATAACAAACATTGTTGTCATCAACTTGAGTTATTGTTTCCTCATCTGGTTCAGTGTGTGTGTGTGTGTGTGTGTGTGTGTGTGTGTGTGTGTGTGTCTGTGTCTTCCTTCTTCAATTACAAGCCTTCCTTTTACCTTCTGCAGTTGAGCCAAATAAAGACCCCAGTCACGATCTGAGCCAATGGTTATGGGAAGCTCTGCTAGCCCAACATCTCCCACACTCAATGACATGATGATGAGGTGTGAATGTGTGTTGTGTGTGAGAACTGTAAGAAAGAAACTAACCCTCTATTTTGGGATTTATGAAGTTTATTAAGCAGAATCCCAGGCACAACTGTTTGGCTGATGTTTCCTACCCTTAATCTACCTGGGTGTATGAAAGGTGCTGTATAAATAAAGTTGTCCTTGTCTTGCCTCTTAACCCCAGTTTTTGTAGCTGGTAATGAATTTGCATCGGATTCAAATGTAGAAATGTCCCATTGACACATCCGTCCATTATCTTTACCGCTTAAGGATTCAAAAAGATGGGCTACACTCTGGATAGTTCCCCAGAGACAAACAGCTATTTAGTGTCTCCAATTAGCCTAAGCTGCATGTCTTTGGACTGTGGGAGGAAGCTGCAGCACCCGAACGTGGGGTAATCATGCAAACTTAAGGCCCTGGCTGAACAGGGATTCAAGCAAAGAACTATCTTGCTGTGAGGTGCCATCCACAGCAATGCACACTTCCTTTTAAATATTGCAAGATAATAATCTAGATCAGGATCGTACTGCCAAAATGTTCAGGAAAAAAACCTGAAGTTCAGTTACAACAGTTCATATTGAGTGCATCATTGATGGAAAAGAAGCCAGACAAGTTTAATATCATCATTCTCACCTGTGTTAATCATTCTGGTTTAAACTGATCAAATATCAGCCATTTATGAAATCATTGTGTATTTAAATCTTTGGATCTGCTTTTCCCTGACAGTAGCTGATGTTAGTTAACCTGTAGCTGTCATTAGCACTGACAGATGATGGACCCTGTTCACGGACATTAAGACGTAAAGATTATGGATGCATATGTGTGAGCAATGCATTTACACCTTTTCAACATGTGGCACTTTCAGGTGTCTGTCTGTCTCGAAGGCTCCTGGTTGCATCCACACCGAATAGCTATCAGGTTTTAATGGGAGTCAAAGGCCAGTGGATCAGTTTTAATGTGGCTTTCTGCTTCTACATCCAGGCTGATTGGGAAGTTGCTGCGATAAACATCCCCTACTGCAGCTGCAGCATTTACAAAATAACTGCTGCTGCTTTCTCTGCCCTGAGGAGGCCCACAGGAATTGCTTAGTAAATTGGTCAGAACTAATGCAGGAACGACGCCAGGTGGGATGAGTGGCACAAGAGCCACCGCAGCAGTTTTCACTGCGAGCACCTCCTACCTGAGACGTTTTCCAACTGCAGCTCTACATCAGTTACCTGAAACCGGTTTATAAGGACCAAATTCCCAGATGTAGCTGCAGTGGAGTGGCATTAACCTTGATGCTCATCCAGGAGGAAGCCAGCCAGCCTCACGCCGGCACCTCCCCTCGCTGTGCAGCACCGATGTTCTGTCTGACGGAGGGAGCGTGATCCTTGGCCCCGTTTTTCTGCCACATTAGGCCCACACTGAAGGTGGCACTCGACTCCCCCGCCGAGGAATGATGCAGCACTGTATGTTGAGGAAAGATGATGAGGGAACAGTGAGAGTTGTGGATTGAAAATCACAGCCTAATTTGCCTTTGTGTCAGGTGATGTAGATTATGTTGTTTGCTCACTGCATTTGACAGGAGGAAGAAATGACAGGCTCAGACTCACTGTTCGTCCCAGCACATCACTGCCCTCTATCACAAACCAGCATGCGAGAGAAACGTGACAACAGAGGAGGAGGAGGGCAAAGATGAAGAGGAGGCAGGATGGTTAAAGGGAAGGAGAAAGAATGAAAGGCAACAAGCGTCTGGGGAGTCAGACTTTAAAAGATGATAAGACAAAAGGAGCAAATATGAACGGACAGAGAGGTGAAGGAGGAGAGGGAACAAAAGGAGAGGAGGAGGAGGCAGGATGGAGGAGGGAGTGACAAAGAGCTGGGCCGTTTGCCAGGGTCTATTCCACCTTTGCTCTCCAGGCCTTTCTGAGCTGGCCCCTTCTCTCACCTCAGTAATGTCATCAATGAAAAGGCCTTTAAGAGGGATGGAGGACTTGACTCCGGGTTGAGACTGTGACCGACACCAGCTGACGCTGCCAAGCCCAGCAGGATTCTGTTAGAATTAATTGGATGTCACTTTCAGGTACAAAGAACCAGGCTGTTTTTTTTTTTTTCTTCCACATGTTTGTTCCTCATGCTCCAGTTGAGGGTAAGACAGAGTGATCTGAAAACAAGGCTGCTTTCTTTTCTCCTTCCTCATCCGGAGGTTTACAGGATTTTACTTCAGAGGAACAAACCATTTATTAGTGATAGGGTTCTGTATTGTCACAAATGAGTCTGTCGCTTACTGTTTGGATAAATCAATTAATAGTTCAGTCTCTTAGAATAAAAGTAAGAAGATAATATGGAGATGCAAGCGTGAAATGGGCTAAAGAAAAAAAGAAAAGAAATACTTGGGAGTCCAAGGTGACTTCTTCAGAGGACAGAGTTATTAAATTTAAAATGGTATAAATCAGATAAAAGCAACAAAAAAAGAAAGAAGCCGCACCGGTGTCAGCGGAGGCCAGGGGAGTTTTCTGGTTTTCCATCCACCATTCTCGTCTTCCCAATATATGCTTTTCAGGGAATTTCTTCAGATATGGTTCAAACGTTCACCAGGACACAAGGTAACTGATCAGAATTTAGTGATCAAAAGACAAAATGTATTTTGGCCAACTGACACAGCAATTATCATTAACATTTAATTATGATAAACTTTCAGACAAAAACACTAATCGCATAAAATGGTGCTATTTTGCATTCTTGTGCAATCATCCTGTACCAATGCACTTTACTTGGTTTACTTTTTTCCTAACAAACAATATTTTTTCTGTGGTGAAGGGTGTATATTATGTACATATTTTGTATTATTACTCTGTCAACATTATATATTTATTTTATATTTATATTCTCTAATCTACCTCATTCTGACCTGTCTCCTGTTGCAAGAAGGGAATTTTCCCACTGCGGGATCAGTAAAATTAAATTGTATCTTATCTTGTCAGTTTATATTTAACCTCAAAGGTCACCTTCACTGTTACAACATAATGTTCTACACAAGCAGTTTTTTTGGCATTATTCATCACCACCAGGACTCAGGAATAAAAGGAGAAACTGGGTCCATATTTCCTTCAACTTGAAAGGTTGATGAGGTTGTAATTCAGTTAAAGTGACGGGTGACACACTCCACAGTTCTCCCTCTGTGCAAATATGTCTTAAAAGTTGAAGTTAATAAAAAACAAACAGCTGAACAATCGTTTTAGCTTCAGATAAACCTTTTTGTCCCCGACCACTGAATGTGCATTTTGAATGAAAAGTATGAGCAGGAGGAATGATTACATCAATAAAAACAATTTTAATGTTCAGGTGGGCACCTGACAGTTGTTTTATAACTGACTTGAAAAGCTGAACATGTCCTTTAAGAATACTACTTACTGATACATGCCCTGTATATTATGAAACTGTGATTGGTGAATGTTGGCTATAGAAATAAAATGGAATCGATTGATCAATGCTGATATCAGGGGATTTATTAAGGTAAACTTGACTGTCTTGGTGGAGTTGTACATCTTTGACAAAAAGGTTTTATAGCGTCTACAAATAGTGAAAGAGCTTTCTTTTTTCGCTGATGCATGTTAGGGCCTACTATTATGAATGCCACAAAGAATTCCATCGTATAGAGGGATGCTCGGAGAGGGCATTCCAAGGCTAACGCCCTAGTTCCCCGTGTTAAGGAAAGTGAGATAAAAATCCTGGATCTGCTCCAAGTTTTAATGGGTTCTTCCTTCGGTCATGGCCCACCCATTCACAAGATTTCACGGAAATCGGTTCAGGGAAGACAGACAGACAGAAACACAGAGACCGTCAGCAATGAAAGTATGACCTCATGGCAAAGGTAACTGTTAGCGCTGTTCAGACTGGAACAAAGCGTACAGCAAATGCATCTCATCGGTTGTTTTAAACGTTTATTTGGCAAAACATCTTATAGTATCATTCACTTTTATTCTCACAATCATTTTGTCAGTGGTCACTGTTTGCTGTGTCTTTCTGACTTGAATTGACTCTGAGTCTGGACACTGATGTGGAGAATGTACCCGAATGCTTTTTGTCTACTGCTTGACTTTTCACAACATTCTTTTCTGTTTCTCCAAAATAACAAAAAGCTCTGGTCTGACACCAGTGTCTGAGCGACAATATGTGCGTGTGCATACATACACATGGGCAGACACAACACCACCCATCACACAAGCTGTGAGCACCTCCACCGCCAGCCCCAACTGTGAGAGCGCTCAACAGACTGACGAGGGCTCTAATGTGCAATATGCTCGCTAATTCAGCCGATCTCTCCTCCGTGTGTCTTTTTTTTTCACCCTTAATCTCTCTCCCTCCTTCTCCTTCTCCCTCTCCCTCTCTCTCTCTCTCTCTCTCTCTCTCTCTCTCTCTCTCTCCATTCGTCTGTCATGTGGCATCTGTGGATGTCCTCTTAGCTACCGGGGGCTCAATCTGTCCAAAAAGACCCACCCTGCTGCCACTCTGGTGCCACCTCCCAGTGATCCACTTATGTTCTACGGCTGGAGTGATGGCCGCTCTGAGACTAAGCCCTTAATTACCACTAGAGGAAAGAGCATTAAAGGTCGGGAGGGGTGCAGATGTGATCCATCAGCATCTGTTGAACAGTGTGAGGTACTGGATAACTGGGGAGACGTGTTGGCACAACTGAATAGATAAACAGCTAATAAACACAAATACTTACTGCTCTGCATGTTATATTGTGAAAGAGCTGCTGGTAAATGGAACTTTGTGGCACTATGAAATAGCACAAGCATAGGGACGAGAGTGTCTCCAAATGGCAAAGTATGCAGAAAAAAAAAACCCCAAGACCTTTTCATTCACTTCAGGGAAACCAGAGAGAAAACATTTAGAGAAAGTGTTGACATAAAAGAACAGTGACAGTAGTTACATTTCAGTTAAAGCCAAAAATGCTATAATGAAACAATTTTTACACTTTTCTCATTCTTTACTTGAAGTGTTAATATCCATAAGAAGGTCTATGTGGTTTTAAGAACAAAAAAAATAATTTTAGTGTAGTTTTACACCTCCTCTCTCACACTTCAGTCTGGAGCTGTAGCAAGAGTAATCTTCGTCGGTCTCTTCTATGTGTCACCTCTTTTTCCCCCGGGAGATATTTGTTTTTTGCGGGGGGGGGGGGTTTTGCATCATGAAAACCCCCCCACTCGCTTGCGATGAATCCAGCGGGGGATCCCCCGCTGTGTTCCCACATTGGATTCTCCGTACTTGCTGCTGACTTTACATTAGTGGGGGGGCAGACACAGAAAGTCTGCAGATAATTCGGAGGCTCTCACTCTGACACTTGCGTTCACACATCCACCTCCTCTCCAGAGTTCAGTGCATGTCTGAAAGCAGATCAAGTCTCTCTGCTGATTGGTTGTTTACTGAGTAACACCCGCCAGGCCAATCACAGGTTAGGGACTGTAGCCTGCTAATGTAGCTTTGGTAAAAATCACCCACAAATGTCAGTCAGTATTGAAATAAACCAAACACAGGTCGGATTCAGACTAAAATGTTCTGGTGTATCAGAAAAAAAGTGACTTTAGTCAGTGTTGTCTACTATTTCTATCCCTATGAGGACTGTGTAGTGATATATGACCTGATATTCAATGATTGGGGTGTATTTCCCCCACACTTTTCTTTCTTGTAGTTTGTTTAGTGACAGAATGACCACTTAGTTTTGTGTTTTTATTGTTATTAATGCAATATTATGGGATATTCATTTGTACACTGGTTCTCGGTGGGCTGTGCTAGGGGCGTAGCCCAGTGTGGTTTATTTTTTGACACCACAAAAAGAAGGATGTTCTGATGGTTCATCTTCAGGTACAGTTTCTGAATACAAGCTGTGTGCATTTCTCTGTGGATTAAGTTTTTTTGATACTTTCACAGTATAAATATACTGGAGCACCTAGAAAAAAGGACATCTCACTTGCAATATGAGATCTTTAAATTTACTCAAGAGGTTTGTTCAGTTTTTACAGTGAGTTAAACCTCATGGCCAAACCATGTCAGTGGAAACATTTCAGCAGTAGTTCATCAATAAATTCAGGGTTAAATAGGAAACTGTTTCTCCACAGAGTAATCTAATCTGAATCATACATTATTTCTGTCTAATCTGTTTTGAACAGAACAACATATTATCCATGTTTGTCCTTTTGGAGGAATCCCACCTCTTTTGTTCTTACTTCCTGAGGTTTGCTTCCTTGTTGTGTCCATCTTTTCAAAGAACACTAGTCAGTGCTTCACTGTGTTGGCAAATTGTTTCAACAATTCCCTGTAAAGGGAAAATATAAGGAGTAGATTAGTCAAATTAACCCTTTGCCATTCATTACAGCATTATTTACCAAGAGTTCTCTCTCATGCATTTGTGAGTGTTGTTAAACTTTAATGGTTTTATCATCCACACATTATCAATATCAGATACCAAGTGCAACCTTTCCTGTTTCTTGGTTCACCTTTAAGTGATAAGACTGTTAACTCTGACTCCACTGTATGTGTCCTCTATAGATGCTTCAGCCTTCATTGTGTTGAATGATCGTAGGACAGTGGTGGTTTTACACTGGGTGAAACAGAGGGGGTCTAATTTCCCTCTACACCAGAACTATAAAGTGTTTCCCATAGGCAGAGAGTGCAGATTAAAAATCCTCTTCAATAGATGAATACTTTCTAAAAACAGTCATGGCTTTAAGCTATTTTGATTTAGTCATAACTCATTCAATATTTGATGGCAGTACACGGCAGGTTATATTTCTGACAGCATGTCATCACTAAACCTTATTCTTTGTTTTAGTCAAGCTAAAGTGTATGTACTCAACAAAATGAATTCTAATATTGAAAACCAAATAGAAATGATGTATAGGGAACATCCGAGTGATTTTTAAACAGGTAAGTTAACCTTCGGGGTCAATCGCCCAAAAACTCTCATTGTAACCTGAGCAGATTAGACCAAACAGCAAATAAAAAAACTTGTGAAGTCAGCCTCCACAGATTGTGTCTTGTAGAAATTAAGGGCGCAATTGTGTTTTGCAGGACTTTGCCGATTCAATATTCCACTTGGTGAGGGAGAAGTACCGGTCGCTGGTGGGCGGCTGCAGTCCTGCGCACGCACGACACAAATCCCTGGCAGGCATCGTAATGACCCAAGGTATGGCAAATTTCATTGACTTTTATATATGACTTTGAATTATTGAAGTGGTGCAATATAGAGAGAGGGAGGGAGGGAGGTAAAAAAAAAAAGAAGAGAGACAGAGGGGGGACGAGAAATGGGTAGGAATCCTAGATTGAGAGAGAAACGATAAACTGAGGGTGGGAAGAGAAAGAGTTTCCTCTCCATGCTGTAGCTCATGCAGGGGGAGTATATCTTCCTGATGAATTATTGACGATTCAGAGTCTCTGAGGAGAATGAGACATGGTTGTGAGTGTCACTCATCCCCACTGCATGCTGGACTCGCTGTGCTCAGGCTGCTTTGACAGGAGTTCCAGATGCCACAGAGGGAATCTTAACTAGATCAGCTTAAAACTTAATCTGAAACCCGACTGAGTGACACGCTGGAGGAACGACGATGAGGAGGAGGAGGAGGAGGAGGAGGAGGAGGAGGAGGAAGCTTTTCTCCAGTGCTCTCCTGCCGCATGAAACAATGACTTATTACCAAACATCCATCTTTCATGCTTTCATTTATCTTTCATGTGTGGTGTTTGTTGCACCTCCCATACACACACAAGTCTGTGTAGAATGTGCAAACCCCAACACACACACTCCCCTTCTCTCTTACCACAATATACTGATACAGTGCAGGAGTGCAGCTTGTCTCTATGTCTTAAATGTGCCGCAAATATAAAAGTCAAAATAAAAGTATTTCAATCAAAATATAAAACTTGCCAACAGTTGCAACAGTGAGTCCCTCCAAAGTTGGCAGGCATCAGGAATCATGGGATAATATCCAAAGTGTAACAAGCACTGAGTCACCTGTCTGAACCAATCTGTAGAGCTCCAAGTTGGTCTCTTCGGCATACACAGCAGAAGTTCGGTGAGTACAGAAAGTTTCCATGGCAGTGTACAAGAGCTCTGCTAAGTCAAATATACATGTTAACCCTTCTGTTTGTGTGCTCACTGCTGAGTTAACATGCATCAGTCAGTTCCCAGTGAGTTTGTGACACTATTGAAGGTCCTAATGCCTACACATCTATGTTTGGTGTCATGGTAAAGCCGAACAGGCGGGATAAGGTGAGAGCTTAGGTCATGTTTCTTCCTGTCGGACTTTGAGGTGCTGCCATGGTCGGGCCTCCAGCTGCACTCAGTCAGGAAGAGGGACGTCCGCACCCAGTCCCACCTGGAGCGGCTGGTGAGCTTCACAGCCCTGCACAGGCATTTCAAGCTTTACTTGACTACCAACACAGACCTTTTCACTGATAACTTCAAAGCTGTGTTTGTAGATAAACATGGGATGGAGGAGAACTATGACATTCAGCTTCAGAACTACTTCACGGGACATGTTGTCGGAGAAGAGAATTCACGTGTGCAGGCACACATAGATGGCGATGAGTTTTCAGCTCATATTCTAACTGAAGAAGCAGAGTACAATGTAGAGGCCCTATGGAGGTTTACTGTCGATTAGTCTTTCGCCCCTATACCCAGGTCGGACGACCGATTTGTTCACCTGTACATTTGTTATGCACATGTGCTCAGGTCTGTGTTCAGGAAGATTACAAAGTCATGATGAAGATATGAAGTGAAGCAAACAGCGATTGTGTTTGACACAGGACGAAAACAAGATCAGATAAAGATGATATAGGATATATTCATATATATTCATAATATACATAATATACACCTGTGACATGTGGCTATTTCCTGGACGAAAACTGATTTGACCTGTCAAGGGTCAGGTTGTGTTCCTGTCCATTGTCAGCTGGCATTAGCTCCAGCCACCACGTGACCAAAGGATAAAGAAATAGAGCTAACTTGAATGAACTCAGCAATACTAGTATAAATTATTTGGAAGTTTATTTTTGGCAAGTACTAGTTAGCTATTAGTTGTTGTTAGCCAGTGATGTTTTAGACTGAAGTGTGTGTAGTGTTGCTTCCTAAGGTGAAGTGACTGAAGCAGACAAGTTGGTTTGCTTTGTGGGCACCATGCCAGTGATGCCACATGCTGTTAAGCTTAACTTATTGTTAGCTGGCTGATGTTTGTTGATGGTGATAACTGTAGATGGTTGGTTGGTTGGTTGTTTGCATGGTTGGCTAGTTGGCTGGTTGGTTAGTTGGCTGGTTGGCTGGTTGGTCGGTTGGCTGGTTGGTTGGTTGGTTGGTTGGTTGGCTGGTTGGTTGGTTGGCTGGTTGGCTGGTTGGTTGGTTGGTTGGTTGGCTGGCTGGTTGGTTGGTTGGCTGGTTGGTTGGCTGACACGAAAGCTGAGAGTGATGCAACATGCTGGTAGATGGTTGTTAGCAGCTTGTTTTGGATGGCTGTGTTGATGGTGCCATGGACCCAATATTGCAAAGCTACTTCTTCCCCCTCAAACTGACACACAGCATTTTGTTGAAACCATTATCTTTTCTCTCAGATTAAACAGATCAAAGACATAATTCATGCATGTAAAAGGTTGCCAACACCAGACTGGCTGCTAATTTAGTGGTTGTTTGTAAGATTAGTAGAGATGATGGACTGAGTGGACCATGACGAAGCTTATCAAGCCATTTGTCTGTGTGAAGCATAACGTAATCATCAAAATCCCATGAAATGGAACCCTATTGTAAGTGAAAAGCTTCAGCTGCAATATATAATAGAAACACAGACATGATAATAAGGCCTGCACTTTGTGGGAAGGACATAACATAAAACTGACCATATAAGACAAGTGTAGTGTTGAGACACGCACACACACACACACACACACATGGAGGAGTCTTATCTTCCTGTGTGGCTGCAGGCTGTGGGGCTGCAGGGGTCAGTGAGGAGGGATTGGTATCTCGGCAGTCTTTGGAGTGCTGCAGCTCATCAGTTTAGACTTCAGTGAGACCAGCGCTCATCCAGACCTAATCCAATTCCTCTCCTCTCCCCTGCCTCCCAGTAATTGCTTCTGTTTGTTTATTAATAGCACGCGTTATCTTCAAAGATCCAGATGTGGGGCTGCCAAGTGTTCGTAGAGAGGCGGCGGTGGTGTGGTGGCCAGCGTCGGTGCAGTCAGACAACAGAACTTGACAGGAACTCTGGGGAGTCCTGTTCTCTCCCCCCACCCACCAACTCTGTCCCTTTCCTTCTGTCTTTCTCTGTGTGTGTCATGCCGCAGCTCTTGCCTCACGAATATTAATCAGGGTCCGTCTTTGAACCGTAGGCAGACAACAGAAAACCCCAATTCACCCAAACCCCTCCACCCACCGAGATAGTTGAGCCCCATCGTGAGCGAGATTAGCCTCGCCACCAGCCTGAGAGTTATGTGAGGCGCACGGCAAAGTAAACCACCAGCACACATTGTCAATTATTGTGAAAAATCTCATTTGAATTGATCTGAGATAGCACTGGGTGTCTGGAGATGGTAAACAATGTTCAGATGTGCTCAGAGACATGAAAAATCAGGAACATCCACATGAAACATCGGCCCACCCCTCCTTTATTCCTTCCTTTTTTTACTTGTTTGTCAGATGGGACCAGAGAACCTCCTTCTGAGGCTTTTTATTGGGACTCTGAGTGGGAGGAAATACCACAGGGACTTAAAGGAAGAGATGAGAGCAAAGGGTTTCAAACAAGTTGATTACAAATGGCGGTTAAGCTATGGTTCTTAGTCTGCATATCCATTTTTCAAATAGGGATTCTTCTCTTTATCTGTTCTTCCGGCTGCTGCGAATTTTAACGTTCAGTAATCACATCCGGCAACAAAACAGCTTGCTGAGAGGCGAAAAAAAGAAACAAATTAGCAGAGATGTGCCCAGAGTGTGTTGCAGTGGAGAGAGATTTGAGAGCTTCAGCAGCATTTCACAAAGAAACCCTTATATGTCAGAGCAGTTGCCTGTTAAAGCTAATAAAGATTCAACAGGGTGAATTCTCTATTCTTGCCAAGATGTGTTTTCTCTCTCCCTCTCTCTCTCTCTCTGGCTCTCTGTGAGTGCTGAGCATTTTCAGAGATCTTCTGTGATTCAAACGACACACGCTGTCTGACATTCAGCGTAATCGTCCAACATCTTGTGATGAAAACCCACATGAAAGATCGGATTTGTGGAGCTCAACCTAAATGGCATATAAATGAGTTTACTAAAAGTTGACCTTCAGAGCACATTCTGCTTTGGAAGAAAACGTTTGAATGTCTGCTTTATGGCGCTGAGAGATAATGGGAGGCTTATTAGGAAACATTTCCCCCCCTGTTGTATAACCAATGAAAATAAAGGGATTGTGATAATAGCTCTGTAGCGTCTCTTCATTTCAGTGTGTGATAATGGATCAGGGTAAAGTTCATGGTCATGTCATTTATATGGGTCTTTTTTTTGTTTGACACTCCCTGTGGTTCCTCACGATTATTTCAAATTAGTCTCAGCAACTATTGTTCTCACTTTTACCTTGTAGATATCTGCATTATACCAGATACTGGTTGTGGATTTATTCACTGGTAATTGGCACTGACCGAGTCTACCAGGACTGGCTGGAGCCTTTTTATGTCTCCACGTCAGCAACAGGTTGTCCATCCGTCCCATTTGTGATCTCACAATGCATGTTTTTTGCCATAAAGAAATAATGTGCTAAACGTGATGCATTTTTTAACAAATGTCTAATGGATGAAATAGGATCAAATGAAAATAAAGTAGTGGCATTTTATATACAAAATGTCAAAGGTCAACTTCATTTAACATCATAAACACTTTTCTGGAAATTATTCACTCTATATTATTATTAATAGTATGGATACAATCATTGCTGCTGTTATTGTGAATAACATAAAGTATCACTACTATTTTCATTATAACAGCCAGTCTGAGAGAACTTAAATATAACAGTTACACAGCTGTTCTCACACGTCTTCCCCCATTTTTGTTGTGATTTGGTGCAATACAAATAAAACTGAATTGTTTTGCACGTTGGTGCAATAGTTAGCACTGAAGGTCAAACCTCTCACCCAGGTCTATGGAGATGTAATACTGAATAACTGGAGTACCCCCTTCAACATACCACCTGATTTTAACTCTTCCTGGGTCTTTTAGGCGCCGCTCGTTGACATCATCACTTATTCCACCATATTTTGTTTTCCCAGGAGGAGACCAGCCCCTTTAAAACCAGTAGTCTGCCCTCTGAAGTCAAAACATGGATGTAGGTTTGCTCTCTTAAGTGAACATCCTAAACGACTGGCTCCCAGTCGGCTGCAGCGCTGTGTAACATAGTGTGACGCAGCCTCAATGGTGAGGCCATTTTCCTCAACATTCAGACAGAGAGCCAGCAAGAGCAGGACACGTGTTGTGTGGTAGAGGCCATGCACCATTACACAGAAACGCAGTGGTGGCACAGACTGTTTATTGAAGCTTTTTTTGATAAACATGCTGACTTGCTTTATGACGTAAAAAAAATAACTGATGCAACTGTTTCAGAAAAAGTATTTCCCTCAGGTTTTACTTGACACATGAGGTCGCAATGTCCTTCTTGGCTCCATTTTCATGAGTGCCACAGGAAACACTCCATGGTGCACAGTGCTGGTGTGCAGGGCATAGTGTTGTGGCACAGTAGGAAGCACGCAAGGAACATTAGAAGGAACCAAATTGATTCATAAGTGCTGATATAATAAAATTACCGTACTTCATTTGTTAAAAAAAAAATATGACTGAAGCAGTTCTCCCAAGAGGAAACCAGAATCCTCATGGCTGAATATAATGTAGCTTTAAATAAATTAAACTGGCCAATTTAGCCTTGAAAAGCCTGATAATGTGTTAATTATAGGGTTTTTAAATATGAGTGCAATTTTGTCACATGTTTGACCTCTTGGAGGGGGGGGGGGGGGGGGGGCGGGGTAATTCCAGTTAATTCTTGACGGGAAAATTGCACCCCAGTGCTTGATTGTTCCCACACACCATACTTCACTTTTCACTCCAACCAGGCTCAGGAACAGTCGTCCATGTAGTGTCAGGAGTGTTACGTGACTAAAATACCTGTGTGCATCGGATGGAAGTTACATGTGCCAAAATCTGAGTTGTGATTTGGTCGTGTGTTGGTACCAGATTTCGGTACCCAATTCCCATAGTGAGACCGTGTGTGCTTTGTCTTCCAGTTAAAGACCACTGACAGTATTGGGCACAGAGCAGTTGCCGGGGTGAGCAGTCGCAGGTCTCACTTTGTGATGTACCCAGGCTGTGACATCTTTGAATCAGCGGCGATCAACAGATGTATCTGTGTATGAAGAGCGCCTCAGGCCTTCGACTCCACTCTACCTTGTTCCTTTTGACCCTCTCTTTTTGTGTTTCTGTGATGCAGCTGATTATTCCTGGTTTAAAAACAGCACAGCGCCTCTGGCTCTCCACCCGCTCTCTTTCACTCATCTCTTGTCCTCCACTCCTCTCTCCTGCAAACTGAAGGCAACCTCGGTGCCAATTTCATGGCAGGGTAGCGAGCAGCGCAGCAGAAATTATCCACTGCAAAATTGATCTAAACAATCGCAAAGTGGAACGGCACGGAAAGGCAGGAGAATGAAATTGGGAGAGTCTGTTACCTTTTTGAACTTGCCTTATCGTGGAGGAGGAATTGGGGTGTACTGCTTACAGGGAATGCCAATTGTTGAACTCATGATATAGAGATTTTTATGCCACTATACAGTCATAAATATGAAATGTCTGTGCAGCGGTAGGTTCAGACTGTATTTTTTTCTCAGCTAACCCTAGATGAAAGCTTCTATATAGTATTGATTATATTGATTGGATATTTGATTAATACACTACACACTGATATACATATATCATCACAATCTGTTTATACAAAATACATATATTATAAGTATTACATATATTCATAATACTGCGATGGATGGTAAAACACTCAAATGCATACATTTATATGGCTCTATGATTTATCTCTATATGAGGAGAGAACCATTATTATTTTATATCAGCGGGGGCTTAAATCATTTACATCCATTTTTTAAACTTACTATCCTGAATTGCTTCTTTTGGTTTTTATTTGACTTTTGACTTGCCATTCTGAAAAAAAAGAATGGCATGTAAGTCAGAATTAAGTATATATTACTTTGTGGGTGCACAGAACAAGCAGCAGATTTTAGAAAATAACATTTCAAATAGCTTTTAAAAGATGCGACCGTGTGAATTGAAATGGTTTCAGTTTGTGTCCATATGCTGGGACACATTTATTTATCAGCTACCAAACATACATAGAGGAGCAGGAGGAGGAGGAGGAGGAGGAGGAGAGGGATTGTAGGGGAAGGACAGAAAGAACCAGAGAGTCTGGTGAGTTCAGAGTCTGAGCGGAACAAAAACACAGACACTTCATTTACCCCTGGAATTCAAACAACTTTCACATCCAAATAGTCTGTAGATGTATTTTAACCAAACACATGGTACAGGTGCAGGTACACCTGGTATTAATATGTGTCTCCAGTGTCCAGCTCATGTCACATCCTCTTCATGTCTCACTGGGACACAAAAAACAAAAAGGACAAGAGAAATAGATAGAAGATTGAAGCCAGCCATGACGCTGCGTTTTACCTAAACGGTTTGGAACAGTTGTGCACAATCAATCTTTCCACCCATATAGATGTTGTATGTGGATTGACCACATTATTGCTTTTACACTTGTGCTCAATGCTGTCACGATGTGTCCTTGACCTCCAGAGGTGGTTTGAACAATCAAATCACAATCTGTCTTCAATGCACGTTACACCTGTATTTACCAAACTCTGTCCAATTGTAATCAAATCACCCAAAACACATTTTAATGCAGGTGTAGATGGGAAAAGAGGCCAGATTAAAAATGGACCCTTGGCAAAATTTACCCGACTCTGGATTAACACGTTTTGATACCACAGTTAATCGACACCACACTCAGCTCCATTCAGCATCTTTGCTGAATGGAGTTGACTGGTTCACTCTCATCACTCACATAGTGTCCCAGACATGTGCTTTCAGAGAAAAGGTTCTGAAAACCCACTGTGGGTTGAACTGAGCCTCATCCAGCATCTGCCCAGAAACAAGACTCCAAATTACTGTTGATGTTGCCTAATATAGTATCTGATGGAAGTGTGGATAAGCTGTTTGTTTGATAGAGACTGAGAGATTCAATTCTCCGAAAAACAAATATCGGTTAGTGCAGGTTTAAGGACAGAAGCGTGATGCATTCCCTTGAGAAAAAATGTTTGCCCTGTTTTTCTGGATAAGTAAATTTCAGCTGTTTTCTTTATTTTAATTAATTCTGAAAAAAACAAGGCAAACACTTTTTTTTCTGAATTAAAGTAAAACCAACAAAATGATTTGTCCACGAATGAGATGTGCCGACATTTAAAAATAATCTCAATCTTTTTTCTGTCCTAGAATATAAGGTTTGATAATCCAAATAGCACAGGACATATATCTCACTTCATACCATCAACTATTTGAAGTTTTTCTCTGTAGTTTTTGGAGAAAAAGTTGAATTTGTTCCATCTTACCTCAGACTTTCCTTTCTTCATCTATATGCTCTTTTCCCCCCACACATTCCGCCCTCCCTCAGCTTTTTCCTCCCCTGCCCTCCTTCCCTTGTCAGGACTCCACCGCCACAGTGCCATCTGGGCCGAGGCAGATAAAAGCTCCTGTGCGGGGCCGGTGGCGCCCGCGGGTCTGCCAGGAGCCAGCGAAGCCTGACTTTCAGAGGCGATGGGAGAGATTTGTGGCAGCCTAGAAAGGAATGGCATGCCGTTAACGTGCTGATCCAAACACCCCCAACCCCTGTCTATCTGTCAGTCAGCCGGCCTCGCACACAGCCGGGTGCTGGCCTGAATCCTCGCTGAGAAAAGAGAAAGTCGAAGCGAGGCGGGGATGACGTGTGATCTGCGATCTCTCCTCTTGTTTCACCAGTCACAGTAGAAATGTCTCCCATCGTATGAGTTATCTGGAACTCTCCAGGTTCTGATTGTCAGGGAGGCAATAGCTGACAATTAACCATGAAATTAGTGATTAAGCATTTTGCATGGGTTTTCTCTGGGTATTCCAGCTCCTCCCACAGTCCAAAGACATGGGAATTGGGGGCTAGGTTAACTGCAGACAATTAATTGTACGTAAGTGTGGAATGTGAGAGTGAATGGCTGTTTGTCTCTGTATGTTGATCCTATGATACTCTGGCGACTTGTCCAGGGTGTCGCTTCTCGACTAATACTGGGAATGGCTTCCAGCTCCCCCAACAGCCCTCAAAGGATAAGCGGTGTAGAAAATGGATGGATGGAAGGATTAAGCTATGACACCTCTGTTCCATTCACTCATTGATTCAGCATAAAAACAGAAATTACAAACAGAAAAACAACAGCTACATCTATAATCTGAGCACCCTTATGTTTCCCATTTTACTGTTGTTAAATCTGACATGCTATTAAACACTGACGGTAGCTATTAAGCTCATGCATTGAGGAATCAATGCAATCAATGGAACCTATGACAGGAACATTTGTCTTTGTGTATGTGTTCAACAGGACTGGACCTGAGGCACGCCCAGGTGGTGGCCTTATCCACGGGCACCAAGTGCATCAACGGCGAGTATCTGAGTGACCAGGGTCAGGTGGTCAATGACTGTCACGCCGAAGTCACGGCCCGAAGAGCGCTGTTACGCTTCCTCTACTCTCAACTTGAACTCTTCTTGAGGTAATAGCTTTATCTTCAGCGGTATATTTAAGGCACACAGGCACTGTACTTTGACTTTCTGCAGCCCTGATGCATCTGTGGTATTTAGGCCCTGAAATAGCCAGATTACACTTTCGAAGAAGTAGTCGATCGATAGGCTGGAAAGCCGGCACATTGCCTCCATTTGCTGTTCTTTGCTGACCATGTGTACTGAACTGACCTGGAAAACGAAATAGGATCAATGATTACTTGGCAAACAGGTCAGTATAGGTCATTAACCCCACCTCCTCAATGATGATGGATTGACGAGTACACGTCGCATGAATTTTTATCAAAATGATTTCTGTCATTTTAGGTAGTTCTCTTTAGACTTATGACTTATTCATACTATAAGTTAGATTTTATTGAGGTAGTTTGTGCTCTTAAAATGGCGTGAAATGTCTTGATCAACAGCTGAGACTGACTGAAGCGTGTGTGTCACCAGGACCCTGCTATCATGGCTCCAGTCCCTCAATCGCTACTGCACAGACTCTGGCTCCAAATTTGCAAGATAGCATTGTTCGTATCCAGGATAATTTGGCTAATTTAGCTAGTAATTAATATAAAAGTAATCAGAATGCATGAGAATGGATTATAATTACTGATGTTCAAACGTCTAAACAGCATCTTGGTGTTTCCATTTTTAACAGTTGAAACTCTTTTTAGAAGATAAAATAAATTAATGAATAACTTAAATTAAATAAAGGAGCAGAACAATGGCATCAGGGGAGAGTCACGATGAGTTCTGACTCCTTACCACCTCCAGTGCACAAGCATTTACTTAGTTTTTGAGCTCCCCCGAGGAACCCTATAGCGACGCTGATTGATCAGATAAGCGGCTAGAAGTCGAGATTGTTGAATGTCATATTTGCATACACAGCACTGACTTTTTGTCTTGGCACAATGCTGGGTGGCAGGTACGGAGACTTTGCAGCTGAGTAAAATGGCTAATGGGGAAGATAAGTCATAATGAAATGACCACACAAAATGCCAGAACTGCCATATTTACACTGAGTGAAAGGACACTGGAGACAGAGGAGAGGTTATGTAAAGAGTGCAGCCGTGCTTTGCATTGTGATGCATACTTTAAGTATATTGCGGATGAACTTGTGCATGTGAGTGATGAAGCTCATATTCCCGCACGCAGCACAAACAATGACCCAGTTTTGAAGAGTTTTAAGTTCGATTATGTGTCACCTAGTTTGCCATATTGCAAGTTTTCAGTATTAATGGATGGAAAAACAACTTTGCTAATCTCCAAATGCAGCTGTCTTAAACATTTGACTGGAACCTTTTATTTGATCTCTAATTCTTATCTTAATGTGAATTTGCGCCGCTGCCACTGAAAACCATGCTGCTCCTTAAATTATTGTTAATTTCCTTAGTTAGTTTTAGATTTATTGTTAGCCCTGAGATAAAGAAAAAGCCATGTTCTTTTATAGTCATAGTCAAGGTTTGTAGGGTTAGGGCTAAAGGGTTAGGGTTAGGGCTAAAGGGTTAGGGTTAGGGCTAAATGGTTAGGGTTGGGGCTAAAGGGTTAGGGTTAGGGCTAAAGGGTTAGGGTTAGGGCTAAATGGTTAGGGTTGGGGCTAAAGGGTTAGGGTTAGGGCTAAATGGTTAGGGTTAGGGCTAAATGGTTAGGGTTGGGGCTAAAGGGTTAGGGTTAGGGCTAAAGTGTTAGGGTTAGGGCTAAAGTGTTAGGGTTAGGGCTAAAGGGTTAGGGTTAGGGCTAAATGGTTAGTTTTTTTATGGTTAGGGTTAGGGCTAAAGGGTTAGGGTTAGGGCTAAAGGGTTAGGGTTGGGGCTAAATGGTTAGGGTTGGGGCTAAAGGGTTAGGGTTAGGGCTAAATGGTTAGGGTTAGGGCTAAATGGTTAGTTTTTTTATGGTTAGGGTTAGGGCTAAAGGGTTAGGGTTAGGGCTAAATGGTTAGAGTTAGGGCTAAATGGTTAGTGTTAGGGCTAAATGGTTAGAGTTAGGGCTAAATGGTTAGGGTTAGGGCTAAAGGGTTAGGGTTAGGGCTAAATGGTTAGAGTTAGGGCTAAATGGTTAGGGTTAGGGCTAAAGGGTTAGAGTTAGGGCTAAATGGTTAGAGTTAGGGCTAAATGGTTAGGGTTAGGGATAAAGGGTTAGGGTTAGGGCTAAATGGTTAGTTTTTTTATGGTAAGGGTTAGGGCTAAATGGTTAGTTTTTCATGGTTAGGGTTAGGGTTAGGGCTGTGAGATGCTAACACATAATGTAGTATTTTTTTTTAGCATGGCTTTAAAAGTATTTAACACATTTAACATCTTAACAGAAGTCATCTTATTCTGAGTGGTTCCTCTTCAGGTTTGTGGTGGGGGCTTCTCTCCTGACAAAACAACACGCTCACTTTTTCCTATGCAGTGTTATTTTTTTAAAGTGGGTGCAAATGTCGCCTGATCAAAGCGCCACCGTTGATGTCATGTTCATTTCCCACCTCTTATGCATTCCAAGCTCCTACAGCCAGAGTGGGAGACGTGTTTGTGGAGTTTGTCATTGTTTGATTTAGTCTCTTCAGGAATGAAAATGTTGAGGATATTTTAAAATGGTTTTGGTTTTCATTTGTTGTCAACAACATATGTTTATGATAGTTATCAATCTTTATGAATAAGATTGACAAGATTTTGTCAGGGTTAGTTTGTTTTATTTTAATCACTTTTTTAGCTCAGCCAGTTCTTCATTTGTCTCTATGTTGACATAAATGCAAAGCATGTTTAGAGGAGTGGGTTAAACGCCCTCCCCCTGTCTTCCCTGAGACATTAGGACAGCCTGAGTAATGTCCAGGAGTCCGTCTGATGGCAGGAGAATGGGGCCGTGGTCAGAGCGAGGGCCGGTGTCCATCTCTCTAGAAATCTATTTCCCGTGTTGTGATGAATGGTGCTACTTTTTCTCATCCGTCTCTCTTGCTCTTGTTGTGTTTTTTCTCCTCCCTCCTTCACTCCTGAAGTAAAAGGCCAGAGGACTGGGAGGAGTCGATATTCGTGCGGCACAAGGAGTGCGGCTTCAGGTTGAGAGACGACGTCCACTTCCACATGTACATCAGCACGTCACCGTGTGGCGACGGGAGACTCAACTCGCCCTATGAAATCACCACTGACTGTAAGATACCCGACCTCTCTGTTTCCTATTTTAATACACACAAACATACATTGGTATTTAGTTTCATCTTCCATTGCCCTGATTCAGCCTCTAAAATCATTTCCTCTGAAGAAGCTGGCATCTTGTTCATGTCCCACTCCTTCTTTGGCCCCTTTCAGCCACGCTGTGACATTTTATCGCTTACACACTTAAATTTAATTCTACGTTCATTTAGATTCCTCAGCATTTTTTCTGGTGGCCTCGACGAGTAATCTGGGATGGCTGTTTCCATACGTAGAATGCATATGTTTTCTCTCCATCTGTCATCACAGATTGAAGCTCGGAGAGCATGTATGTACACAGCTCAGTACATGGTGGGATTTTCATGAAACCAGCAGGGAGAGGCAGAAAAGACGATGGCGTCAGATCAGGGGAGCCTTTGAACTTGACGTTTTTTGTCATTAAACCTTTTTAAATGTTCAGCAGTGCACTCTCGGAGATTAGAAAAATTACTTAGTACCTTTTCCTGGAATATTTCTGAGCTGCAAGTCAGGGGGAGGCTTAATTTTTTTTTTCACATTTTTTTTCACAGCCACAGAGGAAAAACTGGAAAGGAAGGAGAGTTTCTCCTTCAGTAAATACGGTTATGGGATAAAAACAACTATTAACTATCTACATCTTCTGTTTGAATTAGGTTTGGGTGGTAAAACAATATCAATAGTTATAGAAATGTAAATTCCATCAATAGCAATACAACAAATGTTATATATTTAGCCTATTGATATGTTGCTTTTGCCTTAGGGTTAGGCTTAGGGTTATTATTCCTTCAGTCATTAGTGAGTCTTCCTCAAACTGTTCTACAATATACTGTCACTGTTTTATTGCTTGTGTGCACAGCTTTTGAAAAACAGTCTACGGTGCAGTGAAAGTAGAAACCTTTGTGTTCATCCTACCTGGTTTATCTGCAATAAAGAATTTGTCGTCAATATTTCTCATAAAGGGAAACTGAATTAGCTTCATGTATGTTCACGTGTGTGGTTTATATGAATGACTTACTTTACTCTCTTATTTCAGAGCTAATGTATTCAACTTTTTTAATATTTTATGTATCATGCGTTCAAATCACACCAAATCCGACAACACATTTCCTCTGGTCATCAAGAATACAGATGCCAGGTGTGAAGCAGATAAGATGAACACTTTGCGAGATCTGCGTTCCACATACAGACCCTGTCCTCCGCTCATGAAGAGTTCAAAACCTTCGTTAAGGAGAAAAAAATCTGTCTTTAAACTGAAAAATAATAACATAGTGACATTTATTGTGATAATTATTTATATCAACCGATATGAACATATTTATCTTGATATATATTTCGGTTGGTTTGAGAGATTTTTTTTTACCGTGCAGATTGCTAGTGAAGACTGCATCCTTTAGTCAATCATCAGTGTGTAGAGGTCATGCTGCCCTGAACACCCACGTGAAACTACAGGAAAGTGGTTTAAATGGATCAGGGACCTGTGCTCTTGCTGACGCAGTTAACTAAGCGTGGGTTGTTGTGTTGTTTGTTAAGTGATACTTTATTATATCTCGCCTACTGTAAAGTGCCCAAAGTGTCCCAGTTCAGGGGAATGACTCGCTCTTCCTCCCGAACCGCCGACTGTTCCAGCAGCAATCCAGTCGAACGCTTGTTCCATTAACAACCAGGCAGGCGACGGTCCCAAAATACATCTAATTCCCTAAAAGAGCCCATTAACCTCATTTAAACTTCTTGCTTTGGAAGGAGCTGCAGTATTGGTTGTCTGCTGCAGATTAATGGATTGGTGAAAGCTGCTTGAAGCTGTATGAATGAATTTTCTCATTCACCGGACAAATGAGAAACCAGAATGTAGTGTTGTCACCTCATTAGAATATTTATTTATAATAATAATAACGCTAATTTTGTGCTGCATGTCAACTTTTATACTGTTTTAGTTTACATGCAGCTAGTAACACCAATAATTAGGAGCTGAGAACATCCATAATTATTAGAGACTGCAACACTTCATGTCTATATTGTGTCTATGTCTATATTGTTACATTATTTGCTCATTAAACTGGGTATCCAGCAAAAGTAAATGGAATAAGGAATGACCTAATGACCTGAAATGTGGTTGTGTGTGTGTTGTGCGTCTGACAGTACACAGCAGCAGACACCTCATGAGGAAGCACCGAAACCACCTGCGGACCAAAATCGAGTCCGGTGAGGGAACGGTGCCGGTGCGATGTCGGGGGCCGGTGCAGACGTGGGACGGCGTCTTACAGGGCGAGCAACTCATCACCATGTCCTGCACCGACAAGATCACCAGGTCAGTGCTGTCAGATGATGAGGCCAAATGGATTTAAAGCTTCCATGCATTCTTGGGTTTCATGTGCAAATGTGCAAGATGGCACGTTGGCATATTGGGGATATTTTGGCTTCATATCTGGATAGTGGCAGGAAGTGGAAACGCGTCGTCCATCTTTATTCACAGTCTATGATCTTGAGTTTCTCGTTTTCATTTGCAGTCCTGCCCATACTGCCCATTGCACTTCTCATGACGTGGACTGTATTGATATTGTTGTGAAGGTGGACACATGATGCCTGAACATAAACCCTGATGAGCACGTCTGTGGGAGAAAACAGGGGAAGGATTGATGGAAGAGTTTAACTTTATGAGAAGATTATCTTCTTCATGAGAAGAAGTTATCTCTGTTTAAATAAAGCATTTTGAAGTGTGAGTTGTGAGCCAGGTACAGGTTCGTCTAATGTTTACCTTTGCACGTCAGTGTGTGTGTGCTGCTATGAGTCATGCTATATGTGAGATGAGTCCTGATGATGATATTGATTTCCCATATGTGACTTGAATGGCTAATCCCTTTTTAATGAAAAAGTGTATTAATCAAACCTTTGTTTTAATCTCTGGATCTTTAGGACTGACTCCCACTGTGGTCTATTTATTTATTAAGGCTACGCAAGTGGTTTCTGCCATTTTAGTGGGCCATAAAAAAATGATATGAAATACACAATCGTCACATTAGTATCTCACCCCTACTGGCAGATTGTAATATAAACCAATGGTAACGTGTTGTTTGCATGTTGGCACGCGATCGCAGAACAGACGGCGATGCTAAATCAGGACGGCTTTATTCATCCACCTCCATCTTCCCATTGTCTTCATGTGTTAAGAGTAAAAGCATCTGTCTGTAAACATGGTGCATGTGCATAATTGTATTTACTTAAGGCAAAAGAAGTACAGGTGAATATGTTAGCAATTTAAACGAACATTATTGCATATGGCAAATTTTTAATTGTGTGGTTGAATATGCAAATTATCCTGTATCTAATCAGAAATGTGTTAATTTGAATCTGAAACTTGGATTGTGAGGTTCAGAATTCATCAGAGCTAAAGGTTTTCATAGAGGGGAAGTATAGACATCTCTCTTTATCACTCCATAAATCAGAAAATACTGTCAACTTCACAAAAAGAATAAACTGTCACCCTGTTCTTTCGAAATGTAATGTTAAATAATGCAGGCTGTGAATGATATCTGAACAAACCACTCTGTATAAACCAGAATATAAAAAGGAATAACTCAAAATTTGAACAAAAATAGTTTAAATGTGAGGTACAACAAATATCTAAATGTGTATTTTGGATGTTTTTCTCTCCATTTGTCTGAAAGAAAATGTGTTACAGAAAAAAAATCAACAAGACATCTCAAAATTGACTAGCACATGAAAAAGGA